>OU696584.1:6874703-6932203 GCA_916048095.2 Sacculina carcini
TTGTGTTTGAGTGTTGTATATGTATGTTTTCATAGGGGTTTTTTCTGTCTTATTATGTATCATTCTTATTTTTCTGGCCATCGTTTTGATGTTGTCTTGATGATATATTAATATTTGTACTCTTGCTTGATTTAATCCCGTTTATGCATCTGTGCATGTGTGCGCGATGTATGTAAATCGCCTACACTATTTAAACGGTTGTATTTGTATCTGTCTGTGTGCTTGAGTTTGTACGTGTGTGCGTTTGTGTGTATGTGTGTGTGTGTCTGCTTGTGTTTGAGCGCTTTTGAGACCTTCGGGTGAGAAGCGCGATATAAATGTCTTAATGTAATGTAATCTAATGTGTAAATAAATACCAGCAAAAACACATCTGCAAAGAGAACACACACACACACAGTCAATATGTTTTCAGTCTTGTCGTTTTTGTCATTGTTTCTTGTTTGTATTAGGCTATTTTGGCGTTTATTTGTGTGCATGTATGTGTGTGTGTGTGTGTGTAATTTGTAAATTTATTCTCACACACACAAAAAAAAAATATAAAGAACAAATCAAGTACAATGTGACAATTGAAAAAGTCAATACTATGCACAGTGGGATTATATATCATGCATCCAAAAGTACAAACACAAAGACATACAAGTATGTATGTATGTATGTATATATGTGTGTGTGTATGTGTGTGTGTCAGGATATTGAGGTGCTGAGTGCGTCAGAACGACAGACAGATCGGCAACGCAGGGATCAACTTGATCTGATCACCAAAATGATCGAGTTGATCAGGTCGAGCAGAAATACAAGCACTTTAAGAAATCCACTCAAATCGTACATCACAAGAGACTGCTTTGAAATTTAATCGATGGAATGTCCGTTTAAAATTATATTTATGTGTGTATGTGTGTATGTTTGTGTGTGTATGTGTACTTTTAAGAGCACACATCAGATTGTAGGCCAAAGGATATAAGCAATAGTATATGAACGTATAATGATTCATATATAGACCACATTATACGACACAACAGAGCAAAACAAAAGGATAGATCCGATTTCATTCTATACATTATCTATGACTACTTATATTGTTCGCTTTTAACTTCTTAAAGGGTTATTTTGTTATAAAATATTAATATTCTATGTACATGTTTTAGTTAGAAAAAATACGATATACGTGTATCTACATGTGTGTGTGTGTGTGTGTGTGTTTGTGTGTAAACATTGACATACACGCATACATATATATATATGTATGTGTGATGTTGATGTGTATGTGTACATGTATGTGTATGTGTGTATGTATGTGTATGTGTGTATGTATGTGTGTGTGTGCACTCAGTGTGTATACCAGTGTGTTGGCGGCAGTACAGAGGACGGGAGAGGACATAGTCTCATGCACTCGTCTCCTCTCTCCCGTCGACGGCCGGCTCTCACACGCTCTCTCTCTGGTCTCCCGCGCTCTGCTTGTCGCCTGGCACCACGACGCACTCGACAGAATCGTGTTTGTCGGTGTGTTTATGTGTGTTTGTTTGTCGGTGTGTGTGTGTGTGTGTGTATTTGTGTGTTAGTGTGTGTGTGTGTGTGTTTGTGTGTTTGTGAGTGTATTTGTGTGTTTGTGTGTGTGTGTGTGTTTGTGTGTGTGTGTGTGTTTGTGTGTGTGTTTGTGTGTGTGTGTGTGTGTTTGTATGTGAGTGTGTGTTTGTGTGTGTGTGTGTGTGTGTGTGTTTGTGTGTGTGTGTGATACTATGCAGACACGAACATACACACACACATACATGCACATACACACACATACATATATTCACACACATGCACTCACACACACACACAAACACACACTAATACACATATACGAATAAGCACACTTATATAAACATATACACACACAACACACACACACACACACACACACATACACACACATATATATACATTGGAAAATTCGTTGAAAGACACGTGTGTGTATGTATGTGTGTGTGTGTGTGTGTCAGGTTGTGCGTGTGTGGCGAGACTAGTGTGTTTATTGGGCGAGCGTGTTGATGGCTGCCAGCTGTCATTGGTCGTGCAACTAATACAACACTGTCTACGCGATCTCCACCTGTTGGCCGGCCCCTCCCAGCTGACTGTGTGTCACCTGTGTGTGTCGGTCAGTGTGTGTGTCTGTCTCAGTTCTTTGTATTTGTTTATTTTGCTTGTTTTCGCGTTTCTTTTATGGTGTATGTTGTCTTTTTTGTACTTTCTTTCTTCGTCTTCATGTTTTCTTTTGTCTTTTGTCTTTTTACCCTTTGTTCTACTTTTCTTCGTAGGTATGCAACTTGTGCACAATTCAATATTGACAATAAGTAGGAGCTTAACGACCGCTGACGTATTGTACAAATAGCCGAGCTACTCAGGTACTCTACTTCAGTGCCAGAGGTGGAGGGTTCAAATCTTGTCCCGGGATTTCTTTACTGTATTTGTGTGCGTGTTTGTGTGTGTTGTCAGCTGTTGCGTGAGTGTGGAGGAATTGTGACGGTGGAATTCATTGAGTTGCTGCTGGGAGAACAGTCGAGATTGCCGCAACTGCGCCACTCCACGTCGACACAGGTAGTGTGAATGAAAAAATCTTATACAGAATATGTAGTTTGACATTAGCCGGCATTATCAATGAATGCCTAAGGACTAAACTTCGTGCGTAGACAAATGTACACATACACTACACACACACACGCACACACACGCACTCACACCAACATTGTGTATGTGTATGTGTGTGTGTGTGTGTGTGTGTGGCAGTTACGCGCGGCCATACTGGACGTCTACAAATCGGCTCTGGCGCTGAAAAACGCCACACTACTGCGGCGCGCTTTTCAACTTGTGGTCGACGATTTTCAGGTGCCAGTTACCACACAAACACACACACACACACACACATGCGATCACGTACTTGTGTGTGTGTACTTGTGTAAATGTGTGTTTGTGTGTGTGTGTGTGTCACTTGTTCTGTAGGCCAGTTGTAGGCAGCTTGAGGACATGTGTCATAGCGATGGGTCAGAGAGCAATGCCGTCACAGATGACGTCACAACATCGGCCTCGGCAGCCGGCCGAGTGACGTCACAACAGTATGACGTCACACAGTCGGAGATTGGGGAACGTTTGCAGCATCAGGCTTTGTTTGCCCTGCAAGCGCTCACTGAATTAGGTCACTGATACATTGACACACATATTGACACACTGACACACTGGCATAGTGACACACACCATATATATATATACTAGCATTAAAACCCGCCCGTTGTGCGGAAGAATTCATAACATGAAATTCATATTCAATTCATAAAAAAATATGAAAAAATAAAAATGAAATAGGGTACACTCATAAAAATATTAATCAATTGAAAACTATAAGTTTAATTATTTTTATTTCGACAAAATATTTCCCCTCAGTCTGCCTGAGTCATTTTTAAACCCGCCCGTCGTGCTGAATAATTCAGAACTCGAACACGATCCGTTCTGCATCTTGAAGTCAAATCCGTTAGTTTTGTATATGAATTCATTCTACACGGTGAAATTGAACGTTTTATTGCTGCCCGCGGGACATTTTTATTTCATAAAAATGAGCAATCGCTTCGTTTGCGTTTGAAGCCCCTGATCATTGAACCAGCGAACCATGAACCAGCGGAATTATGTCACCTCATATTCAAGCATACATACACAGACAGACAGATAATTTCTTCTTTATGTATATATATAGCATTAAAACCAGCCCGTTGTGCGGAGCAATTCATAAAAATATTGCAAATTAAAAATAAATAAGGCAAAGTCATGAAAACCTTAATCAATTAAAAGGTCTAAATTTCATTATTTTTAATTTTATTTTGACAAAATATTTTCACTCAACCCGCCTCATATTTAAACCCGCCCGACGGGAGGAAAAATTCAGAACTCGAACACCATCCGTTCTGGTTCTTGAAGTCGAATCCATTAGTTTTGTATATGAATTCATTCTATACGGTGAAATTGAACGTTTTATTGCTGCACGCGGGACATTTTTATTTCATAAAAATGAGCCATCGCTTCGTTTGCGTTTGAAGCCCCTGATCATTGAACCAGCGAACCATGAACCAGCGCAATTATGTCACCTAATATTCAAGCATACATACACAGACAGACAGATAATTTCTTCTTTATGTATATATATGGCATTAAAACCCGCCCGTTGTGCGGAGCAATTAATTAAAATATTGCAAATTAAAAACAAATAAGGCAAACTCATGAAAACATTAATCAATTAAAAGGTCTAAATTTCATTATTTTTAATTTTATTTTGACAAATTATTTTCACTCATCCCGCCTCATATTTAAACCCGCCCGACGTGAGGAATAATTCAGAACTCGAACACCATCCGTTCTGGTTCTTGAAGTCAAATCCATTAGTTTTGTATATGAATTCATTCTATACGGTGAAATTGAACGTTTTATTGCTGCCCGCGGGACATTTTTATTTCATAAAAATGAGCCATCGCTTCGTTTGCGTTTGAAGCCCCAGATCATTGAACCAGCGAACCATGAACCAGCGCAATTATGTCACCTCATATTCAAGCATACATACACAGACAGACAGATAATTTCTTCTTTATGTATATATATATATATATATATATATATATATATATATATATATATATATATATATATATATATATATATATATATATAGCATTAAAACCCGCCCGTTGTGCGGAGCAATTCATAACACTTCAGATACACTTTGGAAAATTCAGATACACTTTGGAAAATTAAGAATAATACCGTGTTGTAGAAAACAAAATTTCTAGCACGATGGTATAATTAATTTTAATGTATGACAAACAGTTCCTGAGAAATGGGTAGAAAAATGAATAAATTTTAGTCACCCGGTGTTCAAGTTTAATTTTGGATGTATTTGAGAATTTTGCCAATTTTACACGTTTTTTGTATTATTTGTGGGTATAAATTATAGCTTATCTTGTAGAACACAAAATTATCTACATAGTAGTATATTCCTGTGTAATCGCAAGTGCGCATAATAGCTGTCAAATTGGCAATATGTCCTTTTGAATTTACACCGCCGTAACTTCCTTTAGATACACTTTGCAAAATTACAAATTATACCGTATTGTAGAAAACAAAATTTCTAGCACGATGGTATAATTTATTTTTATGTGTAACAAATAGTTCCTGAGAAATAGGTAGAAAAATGAATTAATTTTAGTCGCCCGGTATTCAAGTGTAATTTTGGATGTATTTGAGAATTTTGCCAATTTTACACGTTTTTTGCATCATTTGTGGGTATAAATTATAGCTTATCTTGTAGAACACAAAATTCTCTACACAGTAGTATGTTCCTGAGTAATCGCAAGTGCGTCAATTGTGATTAGACTTCAGTGAAATTAAATCAGTGTATATTCATGTGTAATCGCCAGTGCGCATAATAGCTGTCAAATTGGCAACATGACATTTTGACTTTACACCGCCGTAACTTCCTTCAGATACACTTTGGATATTTAAGAATTATACCGTATTGTAGAAACCAAAATTTCTAGCACGATGGTATAATTCATTTTAATGTGTCACAATTAGTTTTTGAGAAATAGGTAGAAAAATGAATAAATTTTAGTCACCCGGTGCTCAAGTGTAATTTTGGATGTATTTGAGAATTTTGCCAATTTTACACGTTTTTTGTATCATTTGTGGGTATAAATTACACCTTTTCTTGTAGAACACAAAATTCTCTACACAGTAGTATATTCCTGTGTAATCGCAAGTGCGCATAATAGCTGTCAAATTGGCAATATGTCCTTTTGACTTTACACCGCCGTCACTTCCTTCAGATACACTTTGGAAAATTAAGAATTATACCGCATTTAAAAAAATACAATTTCCAGCACGATGATATAATTTATGTTAATGTGTGACAAATAGTTCCTGAGAAATAGGTAGAAAAATGAATTAATTTAGGCGCCCGGTGATCAAGTGTAATTTTGGATGTATTTGACAATTTTGCCAATTTTACACATTTTTTGTATCATTTGTGGGTATAAATTATAACTTTTCTTGTAGAACACAAAATTATCTACACAATAGTATAATTTTTATAGCTGTACCATTGCTGGTTTATGAGGAATAGATAGGGGAATATTTACCAAAACATTCACGGTTTCCAGTGCTAATTTTGCATTTTTGACTTTGTCATTTTGACTTCACACCGCCGTAACTTTTTTTTAATACACTTTGGAAAATTAAAAATTATACCGTGTTGTAGCAAACAAAATTCCCAGCATGATGGTATTATTTATTTAGTTGTGTGATAATTAGTTTTTGATACATAGAGAAAAAAGTATAGAAAATCGGACGCGTGGAGTATAAATATATTTTTGAATATAGATTGAAATTTTGTCATGTTTACATCTTTTATGTTCTATTTTTGGATATGAATTATAACCTATCTTGTAGAACAGAAAATTCTCTACACAGTGGTATAATCTGTTTGGCTGTACCATTTCTGGTTTATGAGGAGTAGATGGCAGAGCATTGACCACAATTTTCGCATTTTTCAGGGTTCATTTTGTCTTTTCACCGCTATAACGTTTTTTGGTTTCATTTTTGAAATTTAAAACTTAATTTAAAGTGTAGACAAGAAAATTTCCAACGTGATGGTATAAATTGTTAGCGGGTAGGCTGAGTGGTGGCCGAATAATAGCTGATAGAAAATGGACCAAGGAGGGTCGAACAGACACACAGACAGACAGACAGATACACACACAGACACACAGAGGATCTCTTTTATATATATAGATATATATATATATATATATATATATATATATATATCAGCTGACTGTTAGTTAAGTGTGTGTCAGTCTATTTTCCTATGTATATGAATACCGTATATTTCGGCGTATAAGACGACCCTTTAAGTAAAAAAATCACCCTTAAAAATTGTGGGTTGTCTTATACAACCGATATAAAAGTCAGACCTTGAATTCTGCGTATAGAATGTTGAATTTTTCATGAAAAATGATATATGATAAATGCATGAAAATTTGCTCTAATTTTGTACCTCGTCTTATCTGACGGTCGCCTTATACGCCGAAATATACGGTATATGTGATTATATAAGTGTAAGCTTATAGGAGTATTGATACATGTATTGATACAAATTATTTATTTTACCCATTTATTGAAGAATTGGAATTGTTGAATTGTTGCTTCTTATATATATGAATACATATTTTTGATCTTTTTTGTGAGCCTAGTTTTCTTTGGGATTTGTTAGTTTTAGTTTGTCTATTATGTTTCCTGCCACAGTTATTCATCATTGTCTATTGTCGCAATCACAAGACACTTGTATGTATGCCGATGTGCATGCGTGTGTATGTGTGCGTGTTTGTATGCTGTGTTATTGCAGTTAGCGCTCGCAACTCAATCATCGGCTTGTGGTCACTGAACCCTGGCCTTCTGGCAATACTGGCCGGTGGTAATGTTGGTGGTAATGTTGGTGGTAATGTTAGTGGTATGGCGGTGTACAGTAGGAGACTGGTGCTACGCTGGCCTGTTCTGTTGCACGCCACTCTGTCTCTACTACACTGTCACTGTGTCAGGTACTAGCTGTCAGCGCTGCACTGACTCCCTCAGTCACTGACTCATTCATTCACTGACTCACTCACTCACTGACTCATTCATTGACACAATCAATCACTGCGCCATTAATTGATTCATTCGATCACTGACTCATTCAATCACTGACTCACTCAATCACTCACGCATTCACTGACTCACTCAATCACTGACTCACTCAATCACTGACTCACTCAATCACTGACTCACTCAATCACTGACTCACTCAATCACTGACTCACTCAACCACTGACTCACTCAATCGCTGAATCATTCACTGACTCACGCATTCACTGACTCACTCAATCACTGACTCACACATTCACTGACTCACTCAATCGCTGACTCACTCAATCACTGACTCACTCAATCACTGACTCATTCACTGACTCATTAAATCACTGACTCAATCACTGACGCATTCACTAACTCACGCAATCACTGACTAATTCACTGACTCTTTGCTTCACTGGCATACTTACATGAACATACAATCACACGTACACACATACACACACACACACACATACACATATTTGTATTGAATTTACAAGAATTACTGTTTACTGATTAACATGTAATATATGGTGGATACTGATATGCGTATTTGTGAGTACGTTTGTATGTATGTATGTGGTCGTACGTGTATATATGCCTGTATGTTCGTTTATGTTTGTGTGTGTGTCTGTGCGTGTGTCTGTTCGTCCGTGTGTGTGTGCATGTGTGTGTGTGTGTCTGTATGTTTGTGTGTGTTTGTGTTTGTATGTGGTTGTGTGTCTGTGTGTGTGTTTCTATCTGTGTGTGTGTTTGTGTCTCTGCGTGTGTGTGTCTATCTGTGTGTTTGTGTCTGCATGTGTGTGTGTGTGTGTTGGTGTGTGTATATAAACAGACACCGGCATTTCATCAGCACTAGCAGACTATTGTTGGCCGATAACTCGCCGCTGACAGAGGCGCTATCTAGCGGCGAGAATTTCGTCACCATTCTGCTCCTGGTCACACGTGTTCTTGATCAGGTGGGCTTTTGTATGCTGACACTCTGTCTAGCCACAAATATGTGTCTTTCTACCAATCTATCGAATTCACAAATCATTCGTCGATCGCGCACTGTTGCTAGGGTTTCTGTGTGTCTTGTGTTTGTATGTGTATGTATGTGTTTGTGTTTTGTTTTGTGTAGGCTGCGTGTGTGTGTGTCCATGCTTGTGTGCGCGTGTGTGTGTGTTTTGTGTTTATGTTTGTGTATGTTTTGTGTTTATGCGAGTATTTTGTGTTTGTGTGTGTGTAATTGTATGTGTATTTGTGTGTGTGTGTGTGTGTGTGTGTGTGTGTGTGTGCGTTTCTTTATGTTAGTGTTTGTTTTTGTATTAGTTCGCATTAGTGTGTGTGTGTATGTTTGTATGTGTCTATATATTTATGTGTGTGTGGGTGTGTTTTTATGTATGACTGCGTATATATGTCTATATGCATGTGACGGTTTGTTTGTATGCTTTCGAGGATCCATCATAAGCTTTGCTGTCTTGTCTATAAACTTCTTCACTCGCCTTCTCCTCCTTCCTACTTACTTACCCTCCTACAGTGCAATGAGCGACCTTCCAGTCGTCGTCCTGTACCTCTTGTTTCTCCTCCTGCTCTTCATGAGTCAAACTGGTCAGCCAAGTCATTCTACTTTTCTGCTCCCGTCTTTACAATAAACTTCCTCCTCATGTCCTGAAGCAGAAATCATACTCCTCATTCTCTTCTGCTCTGCACAAATTTTTGCTATCTTTGTCCACACCTCTAACTCCTCCATTCCGACAGCACTAAATCTTGTTCTCTCTACATTCGTTTTTCTTGCTTACCGGTGTTAATGTATGATGTGATGTGATGTATGTTACTGTGTAAGATATTTCTTTTGCTGTTTTATACTCGTTTTTCTCTTTTTTATCATGTGTGCTATTTTTGCTGGCTCATTTATTTTCCCTCTATTAGCTAATACTACTTTATATTGTTCGCACCATTTTTACTCTTTTACGCGCCTCTGCTCTACTTGGCGCTATATCAAATACATGTTTGTTTGTTTGTATGCTTGTGTGTGTGTGTGTGTGTATTAGACGGTGGCGGCTGGACTGCCGGAGACACAGCTGATGTGTTTGCAATGGAGCGCTGAGCTTGTGCAACTCACTGCCGGCACGGGAGATACACGTCTGCTCGGCTCACAGGCCCTGCTATCACTGGTGCAGCAAACAGTACAGTACTGCCTCACCCTGACCACTGGCGCCATCTATATTGGCTGGCTGCACAAAACTGCAGTTGATATTGTTGGCCGTATGGTGGCAGCACTGTCGTGGAGTCAGGTGTGTGTGTGTGTGTGTGCTACGTTACGTTAGGTTACAGCCATTGTATTGGGTCGCCAAGCGTTCGTACATAATAAATAGTTTGCCAATATAATATATTCTGATTGTATAGTGTAATAATTAAAATATATGGTGCATAGTGTTAGGATTGTAAGCGGACCGTGGCTACATGGCATAATCCTGATTTGATTACATATATACGCATTTGGTATATATACAATTGGGTCGCCATGCTTGGTTTGTGTAATAAATTGTGCTGCTACCAGGAAAAATATATAATATATGGGGAACCACTGGCTTACACTATGCTGTTATTTGTTTACTTAGCGACTATTTAATTTCTGGCGTCAATTGGAAATGGCATATGTTGGCATGTCAGAGGCGGTACGCGCTATCATTCTGGCTATTATATGTGTTATCTTGCGTTGTTTGTGTGTCTGGGTGTGTGTCAGTTGTCAGAGGCGGTACAACTTAGCGTTTGTGAGTTGTGCGTGTGCTTTCTGGACTGTGTGGAAGAGCGTGTGAGAAATTCTGCGCTCGCTCTGCTCTGCCATATACCTGTCAATCAGGTAACATACATACACTCACACACACACACACACACACACACATTCTCATAAGAATGATGGAATGTCGCAGAAAACTTCGTTCATTTACTGTGGTGTGTTGAATTTGTATGTACTTTACACAAAGTATTTCCTCCGCCTAGTTTCGAACTTGCGACCTTTTGGTTTCAAGTCATCGCACTAAGCTACTAAGCTACCTCAACATCTATTTATTGGACTTTTTTTCTGGTTAATTCAACCTTCTGTTCGTTGTTCAATGATTTCATGCACCGAGACACTGTTTAATTTTATCACTTGCTTTTCTTTCAATTCTATTTCCAATGATTTTTGGCACACGTTAAGTGAAATTATTTTCACAAAAAATTCAACACTTTGCATTTTTCATCATTTCAAATTGACACTTTCTCGAAAATAACAATAAATATGTATGTATGTATGTGTGTGTGTGTGTCAGTTTGTGGCGGTGGTGCGGCGTAGAGATGGCTGGGCGGCTCGTGTTCTATCATCCGTGCGAGACATTCACTTTCGCCGCGAGGACTTGTGCGTTGACCAACGAAACTACTACACTTTCCTTCAACTGCTGGCTACCGGGTGTGTATGTGTGTGTGTGTGTGTGTATGTGTTAAGCATGTGTATGTCTTTTGTGTGTGTGTGTATGTGTGTATATATGTTCATGTGTATGTTTATGCATGTGTATGTTTTGTGTGTGTGTATGTTTTATGTATGTGCGCGCATATGTGTGTGTATGTTTTATGTATGTGCGTATGTCTTTTGTATGTGTGTGCGTGCATATGTATTTGTGTGTATGTGTGTATATATATGTGTGTGTGTGTGTGTCTGTGTGTATATATGTGTGTGTATGTGTGCATATGTCTGTGTATTGTATGTGTGTTTGTGTAGCGTGTACAAACATATACACTTTTACACATGCACACATCAAACACACAATATATACACACAAACACACACACGCACATACATATACTGTTTGTGTGTGTGTGTGTGTGTGTGTGTGTGTGTGTGTGTATCTGCGTGTGACCTACAATCATATACACATTTATACACACACACGCATTTATACACGCACGCACACATACACATTCACTTTATATACATATACACACACACATATAGTATGTGTGTGCGTGTGTGTGTATATGTGCATTTATTTTCGTGTCTATCTACATATCCTCTTGTGCGCGCGTGTATGTGTGTGTGTGTGTATGTATGCGTGTGTATGTGTGTGTGTGTGTGTGTGTTGTAGTGAACATTGGCTGTACAACGAACGCTACAGCAATTGGCTCTCTCTTGTGATGACGTCATCATCTGTGACGTCATCGTTGTCAGTTGATTGCCTACATGGGGCGGCGTCTTCACAGCGGCCACTGAGCGTGTTGTATGCGCGTGTGTCGGTGGGCGTGGCCGAGTTTCTTGTCAGCAACAAGCTGCGAGTGCCGCCTCACAAACGCGCCGATGTCAGTCTATTAAGCTAAGATTCTATTACATTGCTGTTACTTTGTGTGTGTGTTTGTGTCAGTGTGTGTGTGTGTGTGTCAGTGTGTGTGTGTGTGTCAGTCAGTGTGTGCTTGTGTGTGTGTGTGTGTGTTTGTGTGTATGTATGATTGTATGTTTATTTGTGCTTATGTATGTCTGTGAGTATGTGTGTGTGTCTGTGCATTTATGTGTGTGTGTGTGTGTGTGAGTGCATCCGTGCATTTTGAGTGTGTATGTATTTGTATGACGTATACTGTATGTACGCATGTGTGTGTGTGTCTATATCTGTGTTTGCGTGTTTGTATGTGTGTGTATGTGTGTTTATTTGTATGTGTGTGTATGCGTGTTTATTTGTATGTATGTGTGTGTGTGTGTCTATATCTGTGTTTGCGTGTTTGCATGTGTGTTTATTTGTGTGTTTATGTGTGTTTATTTGTATGTATGTGTATGTGTGTGTCTATATCTGTGTTTGCGTGTTTGTATGTGTGTGTATGCGTGTTTATTTGTATGTGTGTGTATGTGTGTTTATTTGTATGTATGTGTATGTGTTTGTGTCTATATCTGTGTTTGCTTGTTTGTATTTGTGTATGTGTGTTTATTTGTATGTGTGTGTGTATGTTTTATTAGCGATGTTTGGCCGAGTTGGACACCCAGCTGCAGTTGTGTTGCCGATTATCGCCACCAGTCGGCGCCACTGTCGCTCTGTCGTTGCTAGATAATGTGGCGCGTGCTATTCACCGGGCCAGTGGTGGCTGTACTGGAGCCGTATCAACCACGTACAACAAGGTGCTGTCTGGGAGTGATTGTGTATTTGTGTGTGTTTATGTGTATTTTTGTTTTTATATGTGTGTTTTTATTTGTGTGTGTGTGTATGTGTGTTTTTGTGTGTGAGTGATTGTGTATTTGTATGTGTGTATGTATGTGTGTGTTTGTGTGTGTGTATGTGTGTTTATGTGTGTGTGTGTGTGTGTATTTGTGTGTTTGTTTTAATATGTGTGTTTTTATCTGTGTGTGTGTGTGTGTGTGTGTGTGTGTGTGTGTGTGTGTGTGTGTGTGTGTGTGTGTGTGTGTGTAATGTAATGTAATGTGTAATGTAATGTAATTTTTTTTTTTTTTGAGACACACAAATATATTTACAAACGCGTACACATATTCACAATACTACTATAAAACAATGGAGGCGGCGTTGCCACGAATGACGGCCAGGCTTATTCGCTGTCGAAGCCAGGCCGTCTCTCGCGGCTCCCCTGAACGCTCACTTATTCTGCCGCCCAGGAGTTTCATGAAGTCGTCCAGGGGCGCCCCCATCACGCCGGTGGTCTCGATGGCCAGCGGCACGAAATCGTACCGCTGGCACAGTTGTGTATGTGTGTGTGTGTGTTTTTGTTTGTTTTCGTGTGTTTTTATTTGTGTGTGTGTGTGTGTGTGTGTGTGTGTGTGTGTGTGTGTGTGTGTGTGTGTGTGTGTGTGTATTTGTGTGTGTGAGTGATTGTGTATTTGTTTGTGTGTGTATTTGTGTTTGTTTTTATATGTGTGTTTTTATTTGTGTGTGCGTGTGTGTGTGTATGAGTGTGTGTGTTTGTGTGTTTGTATGTGTGTGTGTGCGCGTGTATTTGTGTGTGAGTATGTGTGTGTGATTTGTCTTTATGCTAATAATATTTATTTTTATTTATTCATATTAATAGTTGGTTGTCTGTCATATTAATAGTTGGTTATTGGATCACATATTTACTTAATGTTGATTGTTGTTAATTATTAAGTAGTGTGGGCTTAGTGTGACATTATGGCGTGTTATCCGATGAATTGTTTATATTTAGCTTTTATTTTCTTTTCGAACCGTCTTTTTCTATAGAAGTCTTCGGTTTTTTCAACTCTCTTTCTTTCTACATCTTTTTTGGGCGCTCTTCCCCCATGCTACTGTATTTGCCTGTAATTAATAATAATTATAATAATATTGATAACGTGATGAATGGTGCAGGCGGTTCGGTCGTTTTTTGCGCTCAACCAGCGTACATGCGGCGAATGGCTGCGTCAGAGCAGGCGCCATCTGGTGGACGTTATGTCAACTAGTGTTTGGTGTGTGCCTCCGCCACTGTTGGTGTCGCTACTGAGCACGCTGCTGTCTGACGGCGGGAACAAGTCACGTGACAGGTCAGGTCGTGTCACCGCCTCACACTCACACACACACACACACAAATGTATTAATGAAAACAGTTTCTGTAGGGGTTGTTGAAATTCGCTCTGAAAAAACAACACTTATTAGCACATATGGTTTCAAGCATTTAACACTTCATATTTATCTAACATATTTGACTACTAATATACATATTTAACCACACTAACATATTTAACCACTCTATTTCGATGTACTGCACGAAAAGTACGTTTATATGTGTATATATATTGTTTTATATGTTTTTATTATGGTCTCTACGTAATGTATTGTTTTTTCATTGCTATGTTTTTATTCCAAATTGATTTATACAGCCACATAACATCACAAATTATATTTTAAAACATCCGTTCGTTCATGAGCCACGGCTCAACCAATTGTTCCCTATTAATCTGTTTTTTTGCAGACATTTTTTCTTGTCTATGTGTGCGGCAATAAATTTACAATTTATAAATTTACACACACACGTACACATACGTGTATGTAAACACATACATACACACACATGTATATGCAAAGACACACATGCACACACGCATTCACACATTCACACACATGCAAACACGTACACATACACAAATACATACACATGCACATGCACATACACACATACACATATGACATACACATACACACACATACTCATGCACACACGCATTCACACACACATGCACATACACACACACATTCACATACACACACATGCACATACACACACATACATACATATACACACACATACACACACACACACACATTCACATACACAAACACACACACATTCACATACACACACATTCACATACACACAAACACACACACATTCACATACACACACATGCACATATACACAAATACACTAAAACAAAATGGTCTTGTGTGTGTATGTGTGTGTGTATGGAGCAGGTATTACGATATGCTGGCCTATGCGGCGATGCGAGCCGGTTGTGCCGATAGTGTGGCCGGTGTACGACAGATGGCGTTGTCGTCGACGGTCGAGTGTGACGTCACCACTGGCTGGATGCCTGCCGCTCAACTGATCGCAGATCATCGGTGTGTTGTTGTCAGTGTGTGTCAGTGTGTGTGTGTGTGTGTCAGTGTGTGTCTCAGTGTGTGTGTGTCATTGTATGTCATTGTGTGTGTCATTGTGTGTTATTGTGTGTGTGTGTGTGTGTGTGTGTCAGTGTCAGTGTTTCTCAGTGTGTGTGTCAGTGTGTGTGTTATTGTGTGTGCCAGTGTGTGTGTGTGTGTGTGTGTGTCAGTGTGTGTGTGTGTCAGTGTGTGTGTGTGTGTCAGTGTGTGTCAGTGTGTGTGTGTGTGTGTGTGTCAGTGTGTATATCTCAGTGTGTGTGTGTGTGTGTGTGTGTGTCATTGTGTGTTATTGTGTGTGTGTGTATCTCAGTGTGTGTGTGTGTGTGTGTCAGTGTGTGTTATTGTGTGTGTGTCTCAGTGTGTGACATTGTGTGTTATTGTGTGTGTGATATTGTATGTGTGTGTGTGTGTGTGTGTGTGTCTCAGTGTGTGTCAGTGTTTGTGTGTGTGTTGTTAAGTTTGTCTCAGTGTGTGTGTGTGTGTGTGTGTGTGTGTGTCAGTGTGTGTGTGTGTGTGTGTGTGTGTGTCTCAGTGTGTGCGTGCTGTTAAGTTTGTCTCAGTGTGTGTCTCTGTGTGTATCTCAGTGTGTGTGTGTGTCAGTGTGTGTGTGTAATTGTATGTCATTGTGTGTGCGTGTGTGTGTGTGTGTGCGTCAGTGTATGTGTCGGTGTGTGTTATTGTGTGTGTGTGTGTCAGTGTGTGTTCGTGTGTTACTGTGTCATTTTGTCAATGTGTATGTGTGTGTTTATATGCCATTGTGATATCGTGTGTGATTTATTGTGACATTTTGTGTGTCATTGTGTCATGGCTTGTGTGTGTGTATCCTTGTATATTCATGTGTCTGTGTGTAAACCAGTGGACTCGTTTTACTGTTGGCTTCTTGGGCATTTTTGGATCTGTGGTCGCTTGGAATTGTTTTTGTCATTTTTTAATGTCATGTTTCAATAAGAATTTTTCCATTTAATGCCAATTTATCTAAGTTAATTGTAGAATTCTGTTGTTTAAACAAATTGCTTGTTGTTTTCATTGTTTCAGTGTTGGCGAGGGCGCGGATGCTCTCAGAATTCATCTCTCGTCAGATGAAGCAGCTTATTTATCTCCATGTCTGCGATCTCTGCTTTCATCTCAGGTGTGTGAGACACGATTTCTTTATGTTCTTGATCTCCTGCACTTACTCACTTTTCTGCTCTGCTGCTAATGTCGGTTCTTTCTGCTTCTGTTAATTTTATGGTTTTTATGATTGAATTTTTTACATTATTTTTATATGGATTTTTTTATTTTTTCATGCAGTTGATTATTTTCATGTTAATTTGTGATTTCACAAGAAATCAGTGAGTTGATTATTAGTGAGTTTATTATAATTAGGAATTATAGTGCTGGACTTTCATTGACAACGGTATTTAGAAATATCGTGTGTTCGAGTTTTTATTCTGAAATTTTGTTATTAATTATGTCTTATATCTTTTCTCAACGCAAAACTATCACTGTATCGTTTCGTTAATTATCGGTGCCACACTCGGCATGTTCACAGGTGTTGCAAAGCTATATAGAAATTGGCCACTACGACAGCGCCATCTGTTGGCGAGATTCAATGCAGAGTTTCAACTGTGAGCCGCTAGATGGCACTATGTCCAACACCGATCATATCAGGTGCTTGTAATACCTCGCCATTTTGATCCTGCACTTGTGTTACAATTTTATATTTTTATATTCAATATTTTCTTTTAAAAATTCATATTTTTATTTTTATTTTCATATTCAATTTTATGGTTTTTGTTATAATTTATATTAAAATGTGTTTATGTTTATTTTGTGTGTGTTTTTATTTGTGTAATTATGTTGTTTTAATGTGATTTTATTGTGTCATTTTGTGGTATTGTCTGTTTTGGTTTAATATAAAGCAGTTAAAATGTCAGTGGAGGTTCGAAGTACAGAATACAATGTTCCAATGAGGGCTCGGGTTCGAATCTGATTTTGGGAAAACTTTTCATTCCGCAGTTTCTTCTGCTTTAGCAAATCACTCATGTGTTTTTGGCGTTTCTCTCTCTCTCTCTCTCTCTTTCTCTTTCTGTCCACCAGACTTTTGTGTCTGTTCTCTGACGGTGATTACGAGCAGGCAGCCGAGCTTGCGACACAGCTGCCCTCTGGCGGCGAAAATTGTAACTTATCAGTGACGTCAGTCGAGGCTGAGGTGTATGTGTCTGGATGTCTGTCGGCTCTGCATTGCGGCAAACAGTTAGCTGGCATAAAACACTGACATTCATAAACACTGACACACGCACGCACATAACACCTCTGACAAATTAGCACACATACACATACACATACACACACACACACACACACACACACACACACACACACACACACACACATACTGCTGACATGAAAGTCTGCCTATAAGTGCGCTTGTTAAGCTATAGCCTCGTGTTTCTGTACTGTATTTGTTTCTGTGTATGTCTGATTGGATAATACACTCATACACACACACACACACACACATACACACACATACACATACACATGTACACATATTGACACACTGACGCACTGGTATTTTGACACACTGACACATTATTTTTGATGTTATTCTGTGTTGAATTACAAGCAGAAAGCTAAACGTGAAGTTTTTGCGCTTGCCAATGGGATAATTGGTCACAAATGAGTAGTTTTCACTCAAAAAGTGTGTATCTTCCACTATATATCTGTCTGAGTTGATTTGGGATATTTAGGTTGTATTTTATGGGTTTTTTTCTGATGTTATATTTTCTGTTTTTCCTTAGTGCTTTTCGTTTATTTTTTCGTTGTTTGTCTGTTTAGTTTGTTGAAGTTTTCTCACGTTTTGCTTTCCAGTTTTTATTTGATTCATCGTTGGCATTATTTGTTTCCGCAATGTTTCTCAGTCAAGCCTTGTCTTATTTATTGTAGGCTGCCAGTTAGCAGTGAACGGCTGGAGAATGTGTTGCGGGTTGCCAGTGAGCGTCTGTGTTTTTCACTGTCTGGCAACTTTCCTCCGTCCATTTCGCCGCGAAATTTGGTCAACGTGCAAATGTTGCATCAGGTCGGTTGCCAGACTGTTTGCCAGATTGTCTCACTTAATACTGTCTCACGAACAATGCCTGTTTCGTAATTTCGCCAAATTTATATTAATTCGCTAAAAGATTGTTTAACCAGCGAGTCATTGTTATTTTAAACATTAGAAATACAACATTGACATCAGCATCAGGCATTAAACATTTAAACATATATTTAAACATTACATATTTAAAAGTTAGACATCTAAACATTATACATTTAAACATTTGACATTTAAACATTAGATATTTATACATAATATAGTTAAAAGTTAGACCTTTAAACATTAGACATTTAAACACTAGACATTTAAACATAATATAGTTTAAAGTTAGACCTTTAAACATTAGACATTTAAATATTAGGCATCTACACATTATACATTCAAACATTATACATTCAAACATTAGACATTTTTATAAATTAGACATTTAAACATTATACATTCAAACATTAGACATTTAAACATTAGACATTTAAACATTAGACATTTAAAAATTATACATTTAAACATTAGACATTTAAAACGTTATTTATTTGAGCATTAGACATTTGAATATTGTGTTATTATTTTAAATAATCGTCAATCTGGCATTATTCAAGTGCTTGCACAAACAGAGGCACACACGGCTATTTCCATGTTGACGCACTGTGCCGCTATACACTGGTTATCCAGTTTCGATATATTATATTTGCATTCACCACACCCTGTTGAACCTGTGAGTGAACGTGTGTGTTTTCATCTGTCTGTGTTCGTGTGATGATCGTTGTAACAACCACAAAGTATATACCAGCTAAGATACGATTTTTATCCTGCGAACGGATTAGAACCAGCGACCTTTCGGTTACAAAGCTGCGTACTACACCACTGGGCCAGGACGTCTGCTGCTCTTACGTGTCTATTTCAGCCTATAAATATACCGTATCTTCACATGTATAGGATGAATTTTTTGGTCTTAATTTTCAGTGTAAAAATAGTGACTCTCTTATACATGGGAGTATTTGTTTTAGCACCAGTATGTAACGATAGCTGATGAAACATTTAATGAAAGCATATATAAAATACATTTTTTATTTCTCACTCACCAAGACATCTATTATTATAAGTGTTTATTATATAAATGTTAATTATATAAGTGTTTATTACTAGAAAACCCTTTTCCCATGAATTTTGCTTTACAAATAAATGGTTTCTGTGTTGTGTGTTATAGTTGGTGGAGTTATCACACAACAGATTGTCATTGGATGGGGTTTGTGTGCCGTTCGCCGCTACTGTCATGGCTCAAGTGAACGATGGTTGGGGTCCGCGGCGGGGTGGGCATATGCTCGCTGCCGAGTTGGACACAACCACTCTTCAAATGCTAACTCGCTGGCAACAAGTGCTGAGTGCTTCCAGCTGCCAAGGTGTGTATTTTGCGGTGTTTTATAGGCTGGAATGCGAATTACTGCGAAATTCGCCGTAAATGTCAACAAACGAAGACAAGCTCAAAAGATGGAAATAATGAGTCAAGCTGTCATATGCTGTTATTATATTCCGTCTTTTGTTCATCCGTAAACACAAGCTGTTGCATATGTTTTGTGCCACATCAGTGGCGGTGAAAGACTATCCGGTGAGGAGATGAGAGAGGCGAAGCATAAGTTTACTCGAAATGTTCATGATTAGGATTTTCCGTGTGACCCAGGTTGACTTAGCACATTTTGTGGGGGAGTCTACTAGTTTTGGACTTCGTGGTGTAGTGGTAGCACACCCGCCTTACAAGCGTGAGGTCCGTGGTTCTACACCCGGCGGAGGAGAATTTCATTGGGTGAATTCTATAATCCAACAGCCCCTGTCCACCCAGCAGTAAATGATGGTACCAGATATCAGTCATGTGTTGTGTCATGCATTCTGGGGAGGTGGTCCTCTCTAATACGTCTTTCGTCCTTGTGATGTCATAGCGTGGAGAGGGTTGGTTCTGCGGTGACAGCGAGCTGCACGGGGCACACCTGTGTGTGTTAATAAGCTTCGACTTCTTGCCGTGTAGCAGCTGTCACTTGATACCTTTCACTTTTAACATTATATTTTATTGGCTGTGTTAAGAGTTCGACTGGCAATTGCGATTGTTGGCTGTGCGTTCGCTGCGCCGCCACAACGAACAAACTGCAGCGGCTAAACTACTGATATCAGCGCCATCTATATCATCTGGGGTGCTGCCATCTATATTGGAGACATCTGGTGTGCGTGGAGATGCACAGTTGTGTCAGCATTTGCTAGCGTTGTGCAAATTGGGCCAGTGCGCGGTAGACACACGTTTCTCAGCTGATATTCGACGTGAAGCAGCTAAAATTATCCACAGGTAAGTTGAACGCACACACAAAAACACACACACACACACAAACACACTCGCTCATTCATTCATTAATTCATTTATTCATTCATTCATTCATTTATTCACAGGTTTGGCAATGAGCAGATGGCATTTGATGCTGTGTTGGCCACGCCCACTGCTGACGTCACGAGTCGTTCGCTGCTCCTATTGGCTCGCTGGCTGCGGCGCGACCGCGGCGTCGACCAATTGCAAGTGACAGCCGATCAGGTGCGTTTCTATTGGTTGTTTGGTGTATGTCGTGCATTCCTATTGGTTGTTTGGTGTGTAACGTGTATTTCTATTGGTTGTTTGGTGTGTGTCGTGCATTCCTATTGGTTGTTTGGTGTGTAACGTGTATTTCTATTGGTTGTTTGGTGTGTGTCGTGCATTCCTATTGGTTGTTTGGTGTGTGGCGTGTATTTTTATTGGTTGTTTGTTGTGTATGTGTATTTATATTGGTTGCTTGGTGTCTGGCATGCATATGACAATGTGAAATCAAGCGTAGACACGGGGAGACTACTTCATCTACTGATATAATAAAATACACCACATACACCCCACTGGAATAGTATACATCTACTAAATACACGATACCTCTTGTACTGTCTATTAATATTAATATTAATTAATATATATTGTCTCCGCCAAACTGGGGCTGTTATTCAAAAAATAGCCCCAGTTTGACGGAGACAATATGTTATACTTGTTTTTTCTTCCTATTCTGATTTATTTCTATTGACCGCTATTGAAAACAAATCCGTTCCGTTGTCGTGAAAATTTAATTGACTTGCATATGCATATGCATGGACTCTTCTGTGTGAAAAATTTGTAATTAAATTGTTTATATGCGTGTTTGTGTGTTTGTGTGCGTTCAGCTTGCTGTGCACTTGAATCACGTGATCGACTATCAAGTTTGCGATGACCTCGCTGTGACCTCATCTGACCTTATGGTTAGTGTTTGTGTGCGTGTGTGCGTGTGCTACATCTGTTTGTATAATAGTCCAATTAGTGAGATTGTATAATAGCATGCGTGAAATTAATTCAATCAATTTATTCAACATTATGAAATTTACGAAATGGATAAAATTCGAATAAATTAAGTACACGAGTAAATCAACGTTTATAAGTGTCAATTTTACATCGAAATCATTATTCAATATTGAATATTTACACTATTTTCGTAATATAATTCGCATCGGTGGACAGATTGGTCGTCTGTTGAGCGGTGCCGTTGGTTGTGTCAGCGACGGCCGCCACAACACACGACACACGAGCCACAAACACTCAACAGCGGCCAACCGAAAATGTTGGCTACAATGGGCCGATTGGTGTTTTTATCACGGCCAGTCTGGCCGGCGCATTAACACCAACACTAGCTCAAACCCTGGCGGCCAGCTTGCCGATGCTGCCGCCAGGGGGCGTGACGAGCGACTGCGCACTGCTGTAGCCGCAGCTCTACTGCCCGCCTCGCTCGGCGATGACGTCATCGAGCGTGTGTGTGACGTCATACAACAGCACGACGACCAGGAAGATCAATCACAAACTGCCACCGTGGCTATTTGTGAGGTGTGTGTCAGTGTGTATGTCAGTGTATGTGTGTGTGTGTGTGTGTCAGTGTGTATGTGTGTCAGTGTGTGTGTGTGTGTGTGTGTGTGTGTCAGTGTGTGTGTTTGTCAGTTTGTCAGTTTGTGTTTGTGTGTGTCAGTTTGTGTTTCAGTTTGTGTTTGTGTGTGTGTCATTGTGTGACATTGTGTATCAGTGTGCGTGTGTGTGTGTCAGTTTGTGTGTGTGTGTGTCAGTTTGTGTGTGTGTGTGTCAGTTTGTGTGTGTGTTTGTGTGTGTGTCAGTGTGTCTCAGTGTATGTGCGTGTGTCAGTGTCAGTGTCAGTGTGTGTGTCCGTGTGTGTCGGTGTGAGTGTATGTATATATGTACAATATTACTTTATACGCCAATTTTTTCATGTTAATATCTTGCATATGCATATCTTGCATATGCCAGTATTGTTTAGTACACACAAATAATAAAGCTACTATTTATACGACATTAACACATTTACATTATTGATATCTTCAGCTAGCGAGCGAGCAGAGTGAGGAGCAGTGTGCGCTCTCATCCTCTGCCTGCAGTCAGCCGCTCCTCCGCTCTGTCCAACTACAGAGCCGGCTGGCACAGCAGTTTCTGCTGCCGGACTCTGTCACATCCCAGCTGCTCGAGTTATACAGTCGGCGACGTGAGGCGGTTGTAACAGCCCTGCGGTCCTCGGGCACTGCATATCTACGCTGTCTGGCCGTGCATGCCGGTGTGAGTGTGATTGCAGAATCGGACAAAATTGCGTAAAATCACCCCACACTATGTACTTTGTGATATATCTTTATAGATATATATTCGCATGTCGATCAAACATGGTAAAAGTAAGATCGGCGAGCCATCAACACACATTAGCACAGCGCACATACACGCAAGACATATATTGCATATTTTGCATATAATGCATATTACACATTCATATTTTACATATATTGCATATTGCACATTCTGGAAAAAAATAATCATAAATATCATAAATATAAATAATAAAATCATAAATCATAAATAATAAAATCATAAATATGAAATAATAAAAATCAGGTATAAATTAAAATAAAATAAATATTTAAATAAAATACTTTGTGATAGTCATGCGTGGTGTTATGATGGTAATGTATGTTTGTTAGGTTAGGTAAGGTTACAGAGTTTTGAGGGTCGGATGTTTGTATAGACATAAGTGTTGTTTGTTTATGACTGTTTCCTTCTCCCCCTTCTCAACTGCCCACTCCCTCTTCCAAATCTGACCTCCACTTCTGTTCTCCGTTCTATATCTTTCCCTCTCTCGTTTTTTCCCTTCCAGTTTGTGGCGGTTTTGTCTCCCCCTTACTGTTCGGGGGTCCGCCCCTCCACATGATTTTGTCCACCGCTCCCCGCTTCTAATTGTTTCATTTCTCCATCTCTCTCTCTCTTTCTTTCTCTGGTTATTCTGTCCTCTGTCTCGTTTTATCCACATCTATATGTGTGTGTTTGTGTATATGTTGTTTAGTATCTACGTGTATATGTGATGTGTGTGTTTGTGTTTGTGTGTGTGTTTATTAGTATCCACGTGTATATGCGATGTTTGTGTGTGTGTGTGTGTGTGTGTGTTTATTAGTATCCACGTGTATATGCGATGTGTGTGTGTGTGTATGTGTGTGTTTATTAGTATCCACGTGTATATGCGGTGTGTGTGTGTGTGTGTGTTTATTAGTATCCACGTGTATATGCGATGTGTGTGTGTGTGTGTGTGTGTGTGTGTGTGTGTGTGTGTGTTTGTGTATGTCAGGGTGGCGACAGCGACGATGTGCTGGCGTGTTTGAGGCTGCTGCAGCTGTTGGTGCGTCCTGACAGCAGCTGCTGTGGCAGCCGACAGCTGGTCACCGGCCAACAGCTACTCGAAGCGCCACCAGCTGTATGGACAGCTGTGATTCCGCAGGTGCACTATGCAAAACCCACCAAACACACTACACTAGCTGACAATTCGCTGAACCCAATGGCGACGCCAGGGTTATTCGGTTGGGGGGTTGACGGGGCTAAGCAAATAGTTATGCGGGCTTGGTAAAACATGAGTAACTTTTCTGGCGATGTTCATCGTCAGGATTTTTCCAGGTGCCTCAGGGGATGGAGTTTGGCACATTTGGGAGGGGTTCAGCCCCTTCAATTCTCCTCTCCCCCCCTTGAGTCCGCCACTGACTGGGCTTCCTACTGCTGTAATTCAGTCCTCCGCCAACGTAAACTTCATGTTATTTGTGTACACTACACTATACTGGACTATATTAGTGAATAATTGGCTATATTACATTACACTAGACTGTGTAACATGTGCTATTGCTTATTAATTATTAAGCCATTATTATTAAGCTTAAGCTTAAGCTTATTATTAATCGTTAAGCCATTAAGCCATAATTATTAAGCTTATTTAAGCCATTGCTTCCCGTCGATCTTATATGAGATCACTTGAAAATAAACGTATTTAGCGTGTCTTGTTTGTGTATATTAACACATGTTTAACCATTAGGCTCGTATATTTTGAGGAACATTTCCCTTTGATTTCAACGCAATATTTTCAAATTTTCTTTGTATATATCAACCGATATGCAAGCTTGCAAATATTCTTAGCTGCATTACTCAATATAACTATGGCAGGCAATTAGTTAAACATACTTGCATATGTATGTGTACTCAGCTATTTGTACTCAGCTATTAGTTTAGCACAGGAGATGAGCTATGTTCGTGCTGTTCTGTCTTCAACCCACCCTCTAACCTATCTTCCTTGAAATTCCCAGTATTTTACACAATATCCAGTTTTTCCTTAAATGCTCCTTCGCTTTTAGCTTCTACAATATTCTCCCCTAACTGATTCCAGATATGTATATGTGTATGTATGTGTGTGTGTGGCAGTTGTTTGCGCTGTTGGACCACGAGCAGGCGCATGTGCGAGCCTCGCTGGTGACCGTGGTGGCTGCCGTGGCGCGGTGTCGTCCCCAGCTGCTGCTCTTCCCGGCGGTTGTTGGCAGCGGACTGTGCGACACACGCCAACTGCCTGCCGACTCAGGTCAGCTTATAGTTCCAGCTTATAAGTCTAAAACAGTGGTTCTGAAACCTCTGTGTGTGGGTAATTCCCCTGTCTGGTGGGTAATGGAAGAGTTGTCAAGTGGGAAGCGAAAGGTCGCACAGAACAGGACAACTATGTGTGTGTTTTTATCAGTTAAAATTCAGGTTTATTTTTGTTTATTGTAATCACCTCTTGACACCTTTACTTTGATGTAACAACTGAAGTTATTGAATTTATCAGCGCTGTTGTGTGGAAAATGAAGATGAGATGGCTCATTAAGAAGAATAGGCAATCAGTGAGAAAACAGGTTGAGAACCACTGGTCCAGACTTCTCGCCTCATTCGGGATGAAGATACCTGCTAGCAATTCGAATTGAGACACTAGGACATATCCACAACTTGTACTGAATTTTTTTCTGATACGTGGGGAGTCAATTAAATGGATAAACTTATCTGGCATAAAAATTGATATGACATTTCCTGCGCGGCGTATACAAGTACACACGATGTACACACGATACGTATAATAACAACAAAACAACTTTCAGAGTTTGGAGTGCCATCTATACACGGTATGTGTGTGTGTGTGTGTGTGTAGACACTGGTTTGAGTATCAGCGAGAAGTATCGTCGTGAGTCGTGCCGAACAATCGTGGAGTGTCTATCTAGTCATGTGAGTCACTATTACTAACTATGTAGTAGCACACACTTAGTAGTAGCGTGCAACACTTACTGTCAACACTTTGAAGGAGTTTAATTTTGGCGAAGTGCGATCAAGTTCCATTTTGAATGTTTTATTTGGCTATAATATTTGGGCGGATGCATCATATGGCTTAACAGGTCAATGTCCCTTAAACCTCCATCATATTCAATTCTATCGGTGGAGTTTTATTTTGGCGAAGCTGCTTTACGCGAATATGATTTGATGTGATATGTTTTGTGTGTGGGTTATGTCAGTGTGGCGATGCGGTGTGCGATGTGAGTGTGTTGGTGCGTGAACTGCGGCGTATCACGTTGTTATGGCCCGAGTTATGGCTGGGCACACTGGCGCAGTGTCACAGTGATATTCAGCGACGCATGGCCAGTCTGGCTGTCGACTGTCTCAAGCTGGCAGGCCGACGCGATTTGAGCGCCGACGAGGCGACAACGCTGGCCACCGAAAAATACAACATTGCTGTGGCTCCGGTCAGTGGCGACATCTATATCGTTTGCATTTTGATTTGATCCATGTGAACTATTACTAATATAAACACCAATATAAATTCCTAATGTGTGTTGCATATTTTCGACATAATCTATCAATTCATCAGTCATTGAAATCAATTTTGTGAATATTACAAAAGTAGTGCATTTTGTGCATATTAGTGAGCATATGCGGCGACATCTATATTTTCCTTTTTGCGTCATCAAGTTTTATCAGAAGAACGTGTGACAGCAAGTAGCCTATGTGTTTTGGTGGCGCAATCTATATATTTCGCGTGGCGCCATCTATACACACTTTTTAAAATCGATTTCTCGATGAGGAAATGTCATTATGTCGTGCTGCACAGTATATTTCTGAACTTTTGGCTGTAGTGTGTTCACAGTATAGTGTGTGTGTATGTGTGTGTGTGTGTGTCAGGTGGTGTACACTTTGGAGCGTGCGCTCACCATTACATCAGCTGAAGCTCAAACGCCTCATGAACGCCAATTTCAGCAAACCTACTGTTAGTACTCATCTGTCGTTATGTCTATCTGTACATGTATGCTTGTGTATGTATTGTGCTTTATTGAATGCCACATACATCCACATAGTGTTTCTTATGCACATGTCGTAATTACTTATGATATATACACAATTACGTCAATCATCAACAATATTCATCAAAACAGCGAGAAAAGTTAATTATGAATAGCTAAAACGAATCAGTTATGTGGTTAAATCTTGTAAAATGAGGCAGTACCAACTATTGCAAGAAAATACGAACTAAGTGCCGTTTTTAACAGAGATTGTTTCATTGTATACACATGCACACACACACACACACACACACACACACACACACACACACACACACACACACACACACACACACACACACACACACACACACACACACACACACACACTGACACACACTGCCACACTGCCACACACACACACATACGCACACACACACTGATACACACACTGACACACACCTACACACACACTGACACAAACACACTGACAAAAACACACACACATACATACACGCACACACATATACAAAAAACATATACACACATACACACTGACACACACAAACACACACACACACACTGACACACACACTGACACACACACTGACACACACACAGTGGCTCGTATTCGTGCTGCCATCAATACACTACGATGTCCGGCCGACGTGTGGGCTGTTTGCTGCTCCGGTTCTGCCGGCGGTTCTGCTGGAGGCTGGCAGCCGTTCAGACAGCTGATGGCTCGGCTGCAGCGGCAGCTGACAGCTGCTCAGCCGTCGTCGTCGCGCAGCCACTGTCTGGCTTTGGCTGACATTTCACCAGTGCTGGCAGGTCAGACATATTATTATTATTATTAATTACAGGCAAATACAGTAGCATGGGGGAAGAGTGTGCAAGTGCACTATTATCACCCTGTGCGGTGACCTCCCATGTGTACTGGAAGCTAACTAAAAGATGTAGAGAGAAAGATAGTTGGAAAAGAAAAGATTCTAGAATGAGAACTGGAAAAAGAAAATGTTAAATAAATAACAATAAATAATAGACCATCGTCCGATAACACTTCACACACACACACGCACGCCATTTATTGCTGCTGTTATTACTGTTATTATTAAGAATTTGAAGTGTGGCTGACGTTTCAATCACATTTCGACCTGAAAATTCGCTAACCGAATGCAACCGAATTGAGATTGCGGATATAATATACGGAAAATTTAAATGGAAAACAACTGAACAGGTATCACAACACAACAACACAGAATAATACAAAATGGAGAAAGAAATAACAAATATTATTATCAATAATAATATCATTATTATATTTACTGTTGTATGTTTATCATTATTTCTTGTTAATTATAACATTAATTATGATATTATCAACATGTTTATTTTTATTGCTATTGGTTTTATTCTTACGAGTTTATAAATGTTATTGGTTATCGATCAGTCGTCTGTGTCTGCGTGTCTGTGTGTCTATGTGTGCGTGTGCGTGTGTCTCTCTGTATGTGTATGTCTGTCTCTGTGTGTGTGTGTGTGTGTCGGTGTGTTTGTGTCTGTATGTGTATGTATGTATCTGTGTGTATGTGTGTTCCTTTCTATATATGTATGTATGTGTGTGTGTTCCTTTCTATATATGTATGTATGTGTGTGTGTGTATTTGTACAGACTTGCGTGAGACGAGTGTATGTATGCCTGGAGTGTCGTGTCAGTCTTACAATAACACCACCACTACTACTAGCACTGGTGACGTCACCGCTGACGTCACCGCTGACGTCACCAGTAGCGTTGGCGTTGGCGCCGGTGTTGGGTTTATCACGGTGCGTCGTGTGTTGTCCTCTGTCACCGTTCTGCCCACCAAAACCAGGCCCAAGAAGCTCTACTTTTGCGGCTCTGACGGTCAAAGGTACTGTGTGTGTGTGTGTTTGTGTGTCAGTGTGTGTGTGTGTATGTGTGTGTGTGTATTTGTGTGTCAGTGTGTGTGTGTGTGTCTGTGTGTGTGTGTGTGTGTGTGTGTGTGTGTGTGTGTGTGTGTGTGTGTGTGTGTGTGTGTGTTTGTGTCAGTGTGTGTGTGTGTGTGTGTGTGTGTGTCAGTGTGTATGTGTGTCAGTGTGTGTGTGTGTGTGTGTGTGTTTGTGTCAGTGTGTATGTGTGTCAGTGTGTGTGTGTGTGTTTGTGTCAGTGTGTGTGTGTGTGTGTCAGTGTGTCAGTGTGTGTTTGTGTTAGTGTTTGTGTCACTGTGTGTGTGTGTGTTTGTCAGTATATGTATATTAAGATGTGTAAGCAATCTTGAAAGGCACGCGCGTATATGTGTATGTGTGTTTGTGTGTATGTATGTATGTCAATGTGCGTCTTTGTAATGCCATAATGTAATGTAATGTTTGTAATGTAATGTAATGTTGTAATGTAATGTAATGTTGTAATGTAATGTAATGTTGTAATGTAATGTAATGTTGTAATGTAATGTAATGTTGTAATGTAATGTAATGTTGTAATGTAATGTAATATTGTAATGTAATGTAATGTCTTTGTAATGTACTGTTTGCGTCTTTATGTAATGTCAATGTGCGTCACAATGTCAATACTTGTGTGTATCTAATTCTTATATTTATGCGTATATATGTATTTACATGTGCGTATGTATGCATAGCCATATATATCTTTGTCTATTTTTGCGTCTGTTTGTGTGTGTGTGTATGTATTTGTGTATCTAATTTATATATGTAAGCGTATTTGCGTGTGCAAGTGTATATGCCTGTATGTATGTGTGTGACCGTGTATTTGTGTGTGTGTGTGTGTGTGTGTGTGTGTGTGTGTGTGTGTGGCTGTGTGTCCGCCAGATATCCGTATTTGTTCAAAGGTCTTGAGGATCTTCATCTGGACGAGCGTATAATGCAGCTTCTTGACGTCACCAACAAGATGCTGGCCAAACAACGGTATGTTCATCTCTCTCACCTATCACATTCTCTATCGTTACTTGATATATACACACACACACACATGCATACATACATACACTAGCACACACATACGCATACATACAACTACATACCTATTTGCATACACACACACACACACAAACACTATCATACACACACATACACAAGCAGACAAACACACATACACAAGCACACACCCACACAAACACACACACAAACACTAGCACACACATACATACACAAACAAACAAACACACACACATAGACACACACACACACACACACACACACACACACACACACACACACACACACACACACACACACACACACACACACACACACACACAAGCGCACACGCACAAATTACATTACATTAAGACATTTATATCGCGCTTTTCACCCGAGGGTCTCAAAAGCGCTCACACACACACACACACTCAAGCACAAGAGTCATACACATACACAATCACGAACATACACAGTCACCTACACACACACACACACACACACACACACACACACACACACACACACACACACACACACACACACACACACACACACACAAAACAAACAAGTACATATACGCACAAACACAAACATACACTCACGTTTACATACTCAGAAACACAAAAATACACACGCACACACACATACATATTGGATAAGATAGTACAGCAGACATAAAGCACATAAGACAACACAACATACAACACATTAAGACAACACAGCAGGCATACAACGACATACACTCAGATTGACAAATCACAACACAAATGACACACAAATACAAACCAGAAAACACAACATAACAGACACAAAAAACCTACACTAAAACAAATAGACAGATAACACAACACATCAGACACACAAACACAGATAACAGAGCTCAACACAACAACACATAGACAGCATACAATGGAGAAACATACATACGCAAGAACGGAAAACACACGCATGAAGCACATACACATAGAAGACAGAATTAGGAAACAATCAGACCTTATATTCAGTACTAATATATACAATATTATTAAGACAGTAGTAATACTTAGTGAGAAAGAAATTTTTTGTATGTTTTTTGAAAAGAGATAGAGATTTGATTGAGCGTATTGAGGGAGATAGCCTATTGTAGATACGAGGTCCTAAGATAGAGAAACAACGATTGTAGTGAGAATGCCTAGAAGGAAAGGAAGGTTCAACTAGTAGAAAAGGATCGTTAGAAGACCTAAGAGAAAGAGATGAGGTTTTATATGACAGAAGGTCAAACAGATACGCAGGCTTACGAAGATGAAGAGCTGAATGAATAATTAAACAAATACGATACTCAATAAGAGCCTTAATGGGAAGTAACTTAAGTTTTTGTAGAGAAGAAGAGACATGAGAGCCCGAAGGAAGATTAAATATCATACGACAGGCCTTATTAATAATAGATTGAAGTTTCCTAAGCTGGCGGTGGTTGAGAGATAGTAGAAGAGAACAGCAATACTGAATTTTGCTAAAGATGAATGAATTAGCTAACTTAAAGGCAGCAGAGGTAGTTATATATCTACGAATGGAATAGATACGCCTAAGTTGATAGTTACAGCACCTGATAATGTCAGAGATGTGTGAATCAAAAGAAAGAGAGCTATCGAGAATGATACCAAGACTACGTACAGAGCAGGATAGAGGTATACTAAGAGAAGTAGTACCATTAGAAGATGGAAAGAGAATATACTTAGTCTTATCAGGATTAAGTTTGAGATGACGAATGAACGCCCATCTTTCAATATCAGATATAATAGAACTTACGGAAGAGTGAGAAATAGACTCAGACGAGAGAAGGATTTGAATGTCGTCAGCGAATATTTGGAAGGACACATCGTGACGACGAAGAACTTTCCCTACAGAGGTAAGATACATATTGAAGAGGAGAGGACCTAAGACAGAGCCTTGAGGTACACCACAAGTTAGTGGGCAAGCCTCACTACAGGAATCAGCAGAGGTAGAAACAAACTGAAGTCTATCAGGAAGATAAGAGCGAAAGACAAACACACACACATACACACATACACATATGTACACATATACACACGTAGATAGATATATAGATATATGTATGTTGGTTGTGTTGTATGTGTGAGTGTGTGTAAGTGTATGTCTGTATAGCATGTCTAGCTAGCCACACTCTATGTAATTTTGTGGACATTTGGAGTGATGCATTTATTATCGAGAACTATACTATCTTGTCTAGGTATTGCGACAATATCAAGTGTATATGACGTCGTATTTACAAGAAAACAGATTCAGACTAGACGTAATCACATGCCAATGTCACTGTGTATTCACCTATTGAAATTCACAGTATTATAACACATACTTGAGCGATATTCTGTCTGTAGCGTTCATTATCTAACCTGTCCTTAAATAACACTCAACTGCTGTCTTGTGTGTGTGTGTGTGTGTGTGTGTGTGTGTGTGTGTGTATGTGTGTGTCTCCGTGTGTATATGTTTATATGTATGTGTGTGTGTGTGTGTCTCCGTATGTGTGTGTGTGTCTCCGTGTGTATGTGTGTGTATGTGTATGTATGTGTATGTATGTGTGCGTGTCTCCGTGTGTCTCCGTATGTGTGTCTATGTGTGTGTGTGTGTGTGTGTGTGTGTGCGTGTCTCCGTGTGTATATGTTTGTATGTATTTGTGTGTGTGTGTGTGTGTGTCTCCGTGTGTGTGTATGTGTGTGTTTGCGTGTCTCCGTGTGTGTGTATATATATGTGTGCGTGTATGTGTGTGTGTGTATCCGTGTGTCTCCGTGTGTGTGTATGTATGTATGTTTGTGTGTGTGTATGTGAAGTGGTGCTGGTGGGTGTGGTGGCGAGGTGATGTGGCGAGCTCGTAACTACGCTGTTGTGCCACTAGCTAGCAGGTCTGGCTTGATTCAGTGGGTGCCAGACAGTATGCCTCTGTTTGCCGTGTATCGTCGCTGGCAACAACGCACCGCATCAGCAAACGCCGATGGAGGTGCTGTAGTTGACCTCTGTTTGTCCCCTCTCTCTCTCTTTCTCTCACTCTCTCTCTCTTACTGGCTTTCTGCTAGTCTCTTTCTCGCATCCACACACATAAATTTGTGTTAACTTCCTTCACTTGGTTCATCTGCATGTTATAACTAGATGTGTGTGTGTGAGTGTGTGTGTGTGTGTGTGTGTGTTTGTGTGTGAGTGTGTAGGCAAGATGGATGGAGTAATCAGTGAACAGGTGGTATTCTAGAGCCAGGTGCTTTCGTTAGGTGCTTCAATTTGTGTTTTCTTTACAATTAACTTCAATTTCGTATTATTAGGCTCTTCATATTTGTTTGTGTGTGTGTGTGTGTGTGTGTCTGTGTGTATGTTGTGCACCTCAGGTGGCATTCAACGTCCTTCGGAAATATTCACGGCTCGTCTCCATGCCGAATTGGCCGCCCGCAAAAAGGCTAATCAAGCCACACCCACTATTGTGACGTCAGCCGATGCTGACCAATCAGCGCCGGCAGAGACAGTCACTGCTGTGACGTCAGCGGAACGTGACCAATCAGAGCCGTCGAGCTCGGCCGTTGTTGTGACGTCAGCGAAATCGGACCAATCAGCGCCGGCGAAATCCTCGGACATTGTGACGTCAGCAAAATCGGACCAATCAGCTCCGCCGGCGGCTGCCACTGTTGTGACGTCATCACGACGTCAAGTTCCCAGCGATGTACTGGTGTCCGTGTACAAACAGCTCGCCAATGAAACTCCCTCGGATATTTTGGCAACGTACGTGGTTATATTATGTTTTCTTTTTGAAAATAATACATTTTTGATGTAATATATTAGTATTGTAATGATGCTAGCGATGTAAAGTGAGGGGACTGGTGATATGGTGCATTTTTGAGAGTGAGAAATGTATCGTTTCAGAATAATTTTGTGTGTGTGTATTTATGTGTGTGTGCGTCTCTCTCTCTCTCTCTCTCTCTCTCTGTGTATGTGTGTGTGTGTGTGTGTGCGTATATGTGTGTGTACTGTATGCATTCGGATATGCATTGTGTATTGTGTCATAATATTGTTGCGCGTGTGTTTGTATTTTTTCACGTTTGTATGCGTGTGTGTGTGTGTATTTCTTTCATGAATTTTTCTATAGTTTTGCTTTGCCAAATGTGTATGTGTATGTATGCGTGTGTGTGTGTGCGTGTCAGTGGGTTTTTAGCTGAATACGATTCTTGTTGAAAATGCTTTTTATTTTTGAGAGCGCCATATACATGTCCAATAAAATGTGAGCACTTGTGTGTGTATGTATGTGTGTACGCGTGTGTGTGTATGTATGTGTGTACGCGTGTGTGTGTGTGTGTGTGTGTGTTGGTCGGTTGACAGGGAGTTATGGAGTGGCAGTGTTAGTGCGGGAGATTGGTGGCGTATGGTGCGTCAGTATTGTGTCTCGCTGGCCGTCATGTCTGTTGTGGGCTATCTAATTGGACTGGGAGATCGACACCTGGACAATCTACTGATGGACACACGCACTGGCGAGGTGGCTCTTTCTGCGGCTCTCAAACTCTCTCTCCTCATTCGCTCTCGTTCACTTTCTCTCGCTATTTTTTCACACTCAGTGGGATTGAGCCATTTTAGTCATTGTAAGTTGTCAACGACAGAATTGTTCGATAATCAATTTGATTTCGATAGAATTGGTTGGGAGAAAATGATTGATAAAAGTGTATGTGTCTGTATGAGTGTGTGTTTAATTATATATATGTGTGTGTGTGTGTGTGTATATTGTATGCTTGTGTATTTTTCAGTTTGTTTACATATGTCCATGTGTGTGTGTGTGTTTTTTTAACACTACTGTGTCTAATGCTTACACTATTGCGTATATTTCTCTGTTTTTGTCGACTTTTTTCTCATTAGTTTGCATCAGTGGTTGTTAACCTGTGTGTGAGGAATTGCCCACTGGTGGGCAATGGAAGAATTGTCAAGTGGGAAGCTAAAGATCGCACAGAACAGGACAACTATGTGTGTGTTTTTATCAATTAAAATTCAGGTTTATTTTTGTTTATTCTAATCACCTCTTGACACATTTACTTTAATGTAACAACTGAATTTATTGAATTTATCAGCGCTGTGTTGTGTGGAAAATGAAGATGAGATGGCTCATTAGGAAGAATAGGCAATCAGAGAATAATGGTTGAGAACCACTGATGTGTGTGTGTGTGTGTGTGTGTGTGTCAGGTGGTGCATATTGACTACAATATATGTTTCGAGAAGGGTCGTACATTGCGTATTGCTGAACGAGTTCCGTGTCGTCTCACACAGAATCTGGTGCGAGCGCTGGGCGTCACCGGCTTGGAAGGTGAATTCACCTTAATAACATTTTTCATTTCATTTCATTTATTGAAACATTTATATTGCGCATTTATCTCTACACAATGTGTCTCAGATGCGCAGACAGTACAATATTTACAATGCGGCATTGTACAAACAGACACACATACATGGACAAATACTCACAGGGGTACAGACACACACACACACATACATTCAGCGGAAGTGCGGATATATCACTGTCACCGACAGGTCAGCTCGCATTCTTCGGCATTCCGGCGGGTGAACATTATGTATGAGCAAACACACACACTGACACACACACACACACACACATTCTCAGCAGATCATATTATAATCATGCTGAAATGTATTTCATTTGTATTTGGCGTTTAGTATTAGTCTAGTAATTGTTTGATTGTTATTGTAATTAATATTGGTAATTGTTTATTGGTTTTGGCTGCGTGATTGTTTAATTTTTATATGTTTTTATTTTTCACATACCGTATTTGCCGGTGTATAAGTCGAACTTTTTCTATCGAAAATCGGCCGAAAAAAATCGACCTCAACTTATACACCGAGTCATAAATTTAACTTCGTATTCATCGCTTCAAATGTGATGGTAAATGTTGTTAGTCTCTCTCGGCGCGTAATATCACAGGGTTATAAAGTAAATAATATTTAAAATGGCGCATAGATCGCTCGCTACAAACTCGTGAATTTGAACACATTTCGTCAATAAATTACGCATATTTCTGATTTAATATTAAAGTTTAATATAATGAAACAATTGAGCTCGACTTATACAAAGGATATATCATAATATCGTAAATTTCCGTCGAATTTTAAGGGGTCGACTTATACACCGGCAAATACGGTATTTGGATTTTATTTTTAATATATAATTTACACGATTTGATGTTATTAGATTATTATAGATTTTATTAATCTTGCACATGATATGTGTGTGTGTGTGTGCGCGTGTGTGTGTGTTTGTGTGTGTGTGTGTGTGCGCGCGTGTGTGTTTGTGTGTGTGTGTGTTTGTGTATTTGTGTAGGCGTATTCCGTTCCAGTTGTGAGCGTGTGTTGGCTACGGTTCGTGGTGGGGGTAGTGGGGATGGCGATGTTAGGGCCGCTGGCGGTGGTGGGGGAGATACGCTGCTCACCCTCCTCGAGACGTTTGTCTGGGACCCGCTGGTCGACTGGACTCCCGCCAACGACCTCGGCTACACAGGCAAGCGCCGTCGAGGAATTATCCCCCCCCGGGGGGGGGCAGGCGATCTGCTTGTGAAATTGCTTGTGAATCTGTTTGTGCTAGCATTGTTCTTGTCGTGACCCCCTAAAACACAATGTATGTCCTTGTTTCTCCCACAGAAACTGTCTTTGGTCCTTCTAGAAGTCCCCGTGGTCCCATATATATATATAGGTCGTTGCAACACGATTCCTGCAGAGGACTAAATTGTTTTGACGAGTATTTTCTGTGACCGGTGAGAAAACACGGTGGTCTCCCATTTTTATATTTGATCCTGCGGTCCCTCAAAAGAATCCCATGGTTCTCCTGGACCCTATTAACCTTGCTCGAATCCCCAACTGTATTGAGTTACTTCTTCCTTTCATTACCTATTTTATCAATTCCTCTTTCTCTCTCGGTGAATTCCTTGCGTCTAAAAGCGCAAGTATTCTCCCTATCCTGAAAAAACCTAACCTTGATCCCAATTGTTTGTCTAACTATCGTCCCATCTCTAGAATTCCTTGGCTATCAAAATCGCTTGAAATGGCCGCCTCCAATGCGGTCCCTCCAAAGAAACACATGGTCCCCAAGTGGGTCATATGGCCATATATTGGTATACAAATGTGGCTTTTTCGGTCTCCTCATAGACTATTTGACCTTACATACTTTGTGTGAAAATGTGTTATTTTTTGTGGTTTTATTTAGTTTTATATTTGGGGATAGCTGTTTGAGTGTTTGTCTGCGTGTTGTCAGTTGGCGTAAATACTTGTCAACACAAAATAACAGATATAATAATATAATATATAACAAAATAATTTATTTGAACAGTACACATATAATCTATAGCAGGGGTTTTAATCGGGGTTGCAAGGTGTGAGGATTCCTGTAATTTTTTTCAAAAGAAATTATATGTTTAACCTATGTATTATATTGTTCGTGAAAAAACCTACTTTTGCTTAGTCCTCCTACAGGAGTTGTATGAATGAATATTGAATATAAAAAAGTTATGTTATTACTTGGTTTGTACATGTTTATATTTTCGTATACAACTATCAATAATTCAGGGGGTGCGAGAATGACTGCTCATTTGATAGGGGTGCCTGAACACTGAGAAAGGTTGAGAACCACTGATCTACGGGGTAAAAAGCGGTATAGACTAGGCATTTGCATAACTGTCTTATTTGTTGTTTCTCTTCCATTTTTCCTTCTTTGCCCCTGTACCTCCTTGAATGTATATGTCGTTTGCTTGCACACACACACACACACGCACACACACACACACAAATACCTTTTGAACCAAATACTTTTTTGCAGGTATCTAGGCTCAATATTGTTAATAACAAAACAAGTGCAAAACGAAATACACATTATATAATTTCAATCACAAAAACACACCAGTATGCTCGTAACATTGAACAATTTTTCATTGCTTTATTATTTTTATTTTTACAGTCAAACTTTGCCTAAGAACTATTACACTATATGCTTACATATGTATGTGTTTGTGGTTGTGTTTGTGGTTGTGGTTGAGCGCGTGGCAGGTGCCGTGTACGGCGGCGAACGACAGGCGCAGGACTGTGCTCATCGTCGGCGCGCCCAACTGCGCCTGTCTGTGTCGTTGTTCTGTGTGCAGGTGGCCGAAATGAAGCAGGACTGGCTGAAAAACAGGTATCTTCCTCTCTCTCTCTCTATCTCTCTCTCTCTCACTCTCAATTACTCACTCACTCTCTCTCTCACTCTCAATCTCACTCTCTCTCCAACTGTTGTTGCTCTTCTGATTTTCCACTCACTCACTCTCTCAATCACTCTCTCACTCTCAATCACTCACTCACTCTCTCAATCACTCACTCACTCTCAATAACTCACTCACTCTCAATAACTCACTCACTCTCAATAACTCACTCACTCTCAATCACTCACTCACTCTCAATCACTCACTCTCAATAACTCACTCACTCTCAATCACTCACTCATTCTCAATCACTCACTCACTCTCAATCACTCACTCTCTCACTCTCAATCACTCACTCCCAAATCAATCACTCACTCCCAATCACTCACTCACTCTCAATCACTCACTCATTCTCAATCACTAACTCACTCTCAATCACTCACTCTCTCACTCTCAATCACTCACTCCCAAATCAATCACTCACTCCCAATCACTCAATCACTCTCTCACTCTCTCACTCTCAATCACTCACTCTCTCACTCTCAATCACTCACTCTCAATCACTCACTCACTCTCAATCACTCACTCTCAATAACTCACTCACTCTCAATCACTCACTCATTCTCAATCACTCACTCACTCTCAATCACTCACTCTCTCACTCTCAATCACTCACTCCCAAATCAATCACTCACTCCCAATCACTCACTCACTCTCAATCACTCACTCATTCTCAATCACTAACTCACTCTCAATCACTCACTCTCTCACTCTCAATCACTCACTCCCAAATCAATCACTCACTCCCAATCACTCACTCACTCCCAATCACTCACTCACTCTCAATCACTCACTCACTCTCAATCACTCACTCTCTCACTCTCAATCACTCACTCTCAATCACTCACTCACTCCCAATCACTCACTCCCAATCACTCACTCACTCTCAATCACTCACTCACTCTCAATCACTCACTCTCAATAACTCACTCACTCTCAATCACTCACTCACTCTCAATCACTCACTCTCAATCACTCACTCACTCTCAATCACTCACTCTCGATCACTCACTCTCAATCACTCAATATCAATTTAATTGCTACATTTCATCTGTTCAGATAGCTACATTTCTTTGTAATAATTGCTAGTGATTTTGTTTGTTTAATATTTTATTTTTACAAGTATAAACATGTACACTAATATAGCATGCTGTTTTCATAAAGGGGTGGCTGTTTATTTGCGCCTTGTGAATTCACCTATGGGGTGTGCTTGCCTGTTATTACCTATGGGGTATAGTGCTTGTCATGAATATTTATTCAGATTATCAATTTAAAAGGTTCTGTGATGATTCCAAGTGACGTAATGTCTGATATCTTCTGCATAATCTGGCCACACACACACGTCGAATATGTAGAGTGAAATCATTAAGAATGCATAGCAAGCCAGAAAGAGTTTCTTGCGCCGGGATTCGAACGCGGTACCTCGCGCTGCCAAGTCAAGCGCTCACACTGTTGCGCTACGGTGGCGGTATTAACACCGTCGTTATTGTCCATGTCAATTGTCACAGGGACGCCTTGCTCGGCCGTTTAGCAGACTTGTCCAATGCGCTGAAACAGTACAAGACAAAAATGGCGCATGTCGGCGAAATCGACGAGCGCGCGGCAAATGTGGCGCAGCGGGCCAGTCTACTGCGCGCCGCAGCTGTCTGTCCGCAGCACAGGTACACAGTGATGCCAAATCAGCAGCGTCTAGAGAAATTCAATAACTCTTGGATGAATTGGGAAAATACGCTAATTTCAATAGGAAATGCTTTGTTAAAATTTGTACTTATCTGGTGGTAATTCTCGGATTTATTTTTATATTCTGTTGAATTTTTGGTTGGTTTTGTTTGATTTTTTTATTGTGTGTTTGCGCACAAACATACACACACATACACATATACACACACATATACACACACACACACACATATACACACACATACACACACACACATATACACACACATACATACACACACATACACACACACACACACACACATACACACACACACACACACACACACACACATACATACACATACACACACACACACATATACACAGATATACACACACATATACACACACACACAAATATATTTGTAAATATATTTGTTTGTGTCCCTAAAAAAATAAAAAAGCACACACACAGACACACACACACACACACGCAAATAATATCATCCATGATATCATCTATCCATATGACAATAATATCATCCATGTGTGTGTGTGTGTGTGTGTGTGACTGAATTTGTATGTATGTTCGTGTGCATTTGTCGTGCAGCTTGTTCACACTGCCCGGTCGTTGGCTCAAGCACTCGGCTATCAGACAGAACATGGCAGAAGCGAGCAACAAAGTGCGCTCTGCCCTCGCCGAATTGTCCAGCCAGCAGGCAGAGTTCCGGGTAATTCCTCCTCCCGTCCTCTCGCTATTATTATCTTACTGCATTTTCCCGTTTATATGAGACCCCTTCACTTTTCAGGCGGAATTTCTGGAAAAATGTCAATTTAGCAATGAATAACTGGATTTATCATAGAAATCGTTGAATTCCTATGTTATTTTCATCAGAAAATATCAACTGGAATTAACTGATGCAATGTCTCAACAGTTATACTGTTGCCAAAACAACTGCTTCAATGTATAAGAGACCACCTTATTTTTGAAGTCAACAATTCAGACAAAAAAAACGGGTTTCTTGTGTACACGCGCCCAAATACGGTACATGTTGGCAAAAACCCATGTAGAATGAATATCAAGAAGCAGACAGTGAGAAGAGCAATAACATTCGAGTAATATAATTAATGTTACTGCATACTTAATGTTAATTAACTGTGTCAATGTATATTATTAATGTATATTTGTCATAGTTAATGTCAATTAACATAATTAATTCATGCCACTACATAATTAATGTTAATTAACTGTCTATGTATATTATTAATGTATATAATGTCATAGTTTATGTCAATTAACATAATTAATTCATACCGCTACATAATTATTGTTAATGTTAATGGCACACATTTTGGGAATGGAGTCAGATGAATTACAATGCACAAACAACCTATATATCTTGCTATATACATTTTGTACATTAGCATACCAATAAGATCATTACATATGCATTTATTTTTCCGGCTTTAGCCATACCAGATTCACCGTGGTATGCATTTAGGCGTGTATGTTTCTGTGTGTCAGTGTGTGTGTGTGTGTGTATGTGTGTGTGTCAGTGTGTTCACTCTTGTTTGAGAGCTTCTCCCGTGCGGATGTGTTTTCGTGGTGCTCGTGCTAGTTGCGTTTTCGTGCGTTTTCGTGGTGTGCTGCTGATTGTGATCAAGGATTTCGCGGCTAGGTGCGATTTTGTGCCTGGCCCGACCCTTCGTGTGTGCGTGTGTGTGTGTGTGTGTGTGAACACCGGCCGGCGTCTCTGCACGTGGGTCGCGTGTTTGTTTGCGCGTCTGCAGTGCTGGAAGTGCGTGCGTGAGAGAGTGTGTGTGTGTGCGTGTGTGTGAGTGAGTGTGTGGTTGCTTGCACACTGACCAGCGTCCTTACACGTGGTTTGTGTGTTTGTATGCGCGTCTGCCTGTGTGTTTTGATTGGTGATTCTTATCGCATCGACAATGGTCGCGGTAAAGAAACCTGCCGGGCTCCAGCCCTCTCGTGCTTCCCCTCCTCCTGCCGGTACCTGCTGTGGAATGTGCAAAATGGCGGTTTCCGATTGCGCGCTGTGTTGCACTAAATGCAGCAAATACGTGCATGTTCGATGTTCGCGATTGCCCAAATACGTGGTGATCAATTTCTTCACGACCAGATCGGCCTTCACCTGTGAGAGCTGTGTTCTGGCCCGTGACAACAATACACCGGAAATGCATGCCTGGCTGGACACTCTTGTCCAAACTACATCTGAGAAAGCCAGTGAAGCCTCATTGTACAAGCCATCTGACAGTGCTCAATCACTGCAGGAATTGACTAAAACGGTGAATGAGATGAAGCTCCAGCTTCAGCTGGTGTGCAAGCCGAAATTGACCTATCCGCTGCTACCCACACCACCAGCTCTCCTGCCAACACCAACGTCGTCGGCAATGCAGCCCCCGCGTTCCTATGCGCAAGCGGCTTGCAGAGAGATCATTGTCAAGTCACCTGACCAAGCCCCAGTTGATTCCAAGCGAGTCTCTGAGGCTCTCAAAACTGTGCCGGTCCTGAGTATGTCCACCACCATAAAGGGTGCTGTCAAAGTTAAACTCCCTGACAGCAAGACTGCTCATCATGCCCTGAAGGCTATGAAAGATGTCGACCATCTAAAAGCGTCTTGCCCTGGTAAAATTCTGCCGAAGCTGACAATTACATCTGTCAGCTCTGATATTGATGACAAGAACATCGCTGAGTTTGTGAGCAGGAAGAACAGCGAGGTCAGAGCCGCCATCAAGCGTGCCTCCGACTTTAAAGTTCTGTTCTCCAAGAAATCGTCGGAGCACACAAAAACTGTTGTTGTGGCTGTGTCTCCTGTCATCCGTGGCATTGTCATCAAGTCCGGATTTGTATATTTGGGTGACCAAAGGTGCCTGGTGTATGACCGCTTTTGGGTTACTCGGTGTGTCAAATGCCAACGTCATGGTCACACGGCTGACAAGTGTAGAGCCCAGGAGGCCACTTGTGGGTGGTGTGCTGGAAAACACACCTCCAAGTCGTGCTCGAGGAAGAATGCCCGCAAGTGCATCAACTGTGTACGTGCGGGTCGTGACAACGTCTGCCACGCAGCGTTTGATTCAGCCTGCCCCTGCTTCTGGACATCGAGGACCCATGTGATCAACCGGACTCAGACCGTCGAGGATCTCAATTCGGGAAACTAGATGGGACCACCGGCCTGACTGATTGTGTACAACAATCTAACTCTGAATTGGACGCTGATTCTTCAGTACTGCTTCCTCCAACGAGCTCATCATCCGCTGATAAGTGTCTTTCTTCTATCTCTGATTCGTTTCCTATTATCTCTTGTTCTAAGTCTGATAATGAACTTGGTCTATTGAAATGTGCTTTCTTGAATTTTAGGTCTATTAGGTCTAAAATTTCACTTTTTGCGTCCATTCTTCATAATTATGATATATTCCTGGTTATTGAGTCATGGCTATCTGTTGCTGAGACTTCCTCTTTTGACAACTCGCTTCCTTCTGGCTACTCAGCTTTTCATTATTGTCGCCCTTTGAACGTCTCTAATTCTACTAAATGCTCTGGTGGTGGTGTTTCTTTTATATTCAATTCGAACATAATTAATGCCTATCTATGTAGTGTAGATATCACTTTTAAGTCATTTGAACATTTATGTTGTAAGGTTATAGGTAAAACTACTCTTCCTGTATGTATTGTCATCATTTATCGTCTTAATTCATTTTCCTCCTCGATTTTTCTTGATGAGTTTTCTTCTCTTGTTGACGCACTTCTTCCAATTTTTTCTTCTAGAATAATATTTTGTGGTGACTTCAACCTTTGGGTTGATGCGCCTCATCTCAAGTCTTGTTCTTCTACATTTTTACAATTAATTGACTCATTTGGTCTTTTTAATCATATCTGCTGCCCTACTCATGTTCACGGCCACACACTTGATCTTCTCCCTTCCTTTTCAGATTCTTCTGTTCTGATTAAAGATCTTACTGTTTTTCCTATTGATTCCTCCATATCTGACCATTCATTAATAGAATTTTCTGCTTCCCTCCCTATCACTTGCAAATCTCCTAAAATTATTAGTTTTTCGGATTATCGTAACGCTGATTTAGATTCTCTTTATATCAATATGTACTTGTGTTTTGCTACTGAATGTTTCGTTCATATACCGCCTGCTTCTCTCTTAGGGTATTTCAACACATCCCTTGATTCTCTTAAGTCCACCTTCATTCCTGTTAAAGTCTTCCGCTCCACTAATACTCGCTGTCCTTGGTTTAACTCTGATATCAAAAACTCTAAAATCTCCCTTCGTCGTCTTGAGCGTCAATGGCGTCGTCTCAAGACTGACTCTTCTTGGCAAACTTTCTGTTCTGCTCGTCGGCATCATCATCTTCTCTGTGATTCCGCAAAAAAATCTTACTATAATTCTAAAATCTCTTCCTGTCTCAATTCTAAGAAACTTTGGAAGCTTTTTAACAGTCTTTTAGGTAATTCCCGTAGTCTCATCCTTCCTGATTTGGCATCTAACCAATTACCTTCTTTATTCATGAATTTTTTTCAGTCCAAAATCGATAAAATTCGTTGCTTGTTCCCTTCTGTTCTGACATTGTCCTCTCCGTGCTCAACCTCGTCTGTTTTTCACTCTTTTGCTTTAGTAACCATCTCTGACTGTAGAGCTATTTTAAGGCATGTTAAAATTCATTCTTCATCTCTCGACCCCATTGATCTTTCCAGGATTCCTCACTCTATTGAGCTACTTCTTCCTTTCTTATCTAATTTCATCAATGCTTCTTTTACTCATGGGCAATTTCTGGCATGTAAAACTGCCAGTATTCTCCCTATACTTAAGAAATCTGATCTGGACGCTAACACGCTTTCTAACTATAGACCTATCTCTAGAATTCCTTGGCTGTCCAAAGTTCTTGAAATGGCTGCCTATATACAGCTATCTGACTACCTTGAGTCCGACAATTTGTTTCTTCCTGAGCAGTCTGGCTTCCGTCACTATCATTCTACAGAAACTTCTCTAATATATCTCTATGATTCTATTCTCAAATCTACTCTCTCTGGCAAGGATGTTCTACTTATACAACTAGACTTTTCTGCTGCTTTTGACACTGTTAATCATCTGCTTCTTATTGATACTCTGCTAGACTTAGGCATTAGCGACACAGCTCTTTCTTTCTTTCGCTCTTATCTTTCTGATAGATCTCAATACGTATCTACCTCTGCTGATTCTTGTAGTGAGGCTTGCCCATTAACTTGCGGTGTCCCTCAAGGCTCTGTCTTAGGCCCTCTCCTCTTCAATATCTATCTAACCTCTGTAGGGAAAGTACTTCGACGTCACGATGTGTCATTTCAAATATTCGCTGATGACATTCAAATCCTTCTCTCGTCCGTGTCTATTTCTCGCTCTTCAGTCAGTTCTATTCTATCTGATATTGAAAGTTGGGCGTTCACTCGTCATCTCAAACTTAATCCTGATAAGACTAAGTATATTCTCTTTCCATCTTCTAATAGTACTACTTCTCTTAGTATACCGCTATCCTGCTCTGTACGTAGTCTTGGTATCATTTTTGATAGCTCTCTTTCTTTTGATCCACACATCTCTGGCATTATTAGGTGCTGTAACTTTCAGCTCAGGCGTATCTATTCCATTCGTAGATATATAACTATTTCTGCTGCTTTCCAATTAGCTAACTCATTCATCTTTAGCAAAGTTCAGTATTGCTGTTCTCTTCTACTATCTCTCAACCACCGCCAGCTTAGGAAACTTCAATCTATTATTAATAAAGCTTGTCGTATGATATTTAATCTTCCTTCGGGTTCTCATGTTTCTTCTTCTCTACACAAACTCAAGTTACTTCCAATCAAGGCTCTTATTGAGTATCGTATTTGTTTAATTATTCATTCAACTCTTCATCTTCGTAAGCCTACGTATCTGTTTGACCTTCTGTCTTATAAAACCTCATCTCTTTCTCTTAGGTCTTCTAAGGATCATTTTCTACTAGTTGAACCTCCCTTTCCTTCTAGGCATTCTCACTACAATCGCTGTTTCTCTATCTTAGGACCTCGTATCTACAATAGGCTATCTCCCTCAATACGCTCAATCAAATCTCTTTCTCTTTTCAAAAAACACACTAAAATTTTTTTCCTAAGTAAGTCTTTTTACTGTCTTAATAATAATACGTATATTAGTAGTGATTACAAGGTCTGATAGTTTCCTCTTCTTGTCTACTAGGTCTAATATAAATTGTTTGTGTGTGCATCTATGTGTCTCTCTATCTTTTTTATGTATGTCTTCCCATTGTATGTTCTGTCTGTGTATTGTTCTGTGAGTTCCGCTATCTGTGTTTGTGTGTCCCTTTCTGTCTGTGTGTGTGTTGCGTTCAGTTTTGCTTGCATTAATGTGTCTATTGTTTTGTGTGTTGTCAATCTGAGCTTATGTCCTTGTATGACTGATGTGTTGTCTAAATGTGTTATCTGCTGTGTAGTTTTATTATGCTATCTGTAAACGTGAATGTATTGTTTATTTTGTGCGTTTATGTACTTATCTATTGTTTATGTGCGTGTGTGTGAGTGTCCTTGTCCCCCTCTCTCTTTTTTTTCTCTTTATGCGCGCGTATGTGTTTCCTGTTCTTGTGTTTGTTTGTTGTCCTGTCTGTGTATTGTTGTGTGTTTTTTTTTGTTTTTTTCCCACTGTTTTCTTTCTGTCTGTGTGTATGTGTGTGTGTTGGTGTGTGTGATTGTGAATGTGTATGTACTATGCTTGAGTGTGTGTGTGTATGTGTGTGTGTGTGTGTGTGTGTGTGTGTGTGTGTGCAGCGCCTTAGAGACCCTCTAGATGTAGGGCGCTATATAAATATCTTAATGTAATGTAATGTAATGTGTGTGTGTCAGTGTGTCAGTGTGTGTGTGTGTGTGTGTGTGTGTGTAGTGAATGTGTGTGTGAGTGTGTAGTGAATGTGTGTGTGTATGTGTGTGTGTGTATGTGTGTGTGTGTGTGTGTGTGTATGTGTGTGTGTGTGTGTATGTGTGTGTGTGTGTGTTTGTTGAGCTTACTCAGGTTCACTATTACGAGTTCTCTATTACGGCTTCACTCGGAACTTACGTAAAGTGTGTGTGTGTGTGTGTGTGTGTGTGTTCTCACCGAGTTGTTCTCACCGAGTTGTCTCCGCAGAAATGAGTCAAAGACTCGTGGCTCCTGCCTTCCAAAGATCATATTTCTGTTTGAACGTTTGTGTTGTGGTCTGGTTGACAATTTCTTTGGGTAATATGTTCCAATAATCGATTGCCCTGTTTGGAAAGCTGTATTTTTGTATGTCTTTCTTGATTCTTTGTTTTTGAAGGCCGAAATTATGCTTTCTGTTTGATTTTGAGTGTCGAAATATGTTTTCGTTCTGAATTTGTTCTTTTTTTGTTAGGCATCTATAAATGGTGATCAAATCGCCTCGTTTTCTTCTGTCTTCTAATGTTGGTAATGCCAGTTTCTGTAATCTCTCTGTGTAACTATATTTTTCAAGGGTTTTTATTGTTCTAGTAGCCGACCTTTGTACTCTTTCCAGTTTAACGATGTGTTTTTGTAAGTGCGGACTCCAGAATGCGGCTGCATACTCCAACGTTGGGCGGACTGTAGACACGATCAGTTTTTTCATCATTTCCTCATCAATGTACGTGAACGCCGCCTTGATGTTTGCCATTGTATTATTGGCTTTCTTAACAACCTGTGTCACGTGGTTATCAGGCGATAGCCGTTTGTTGACGATAATCCCTAGGTCCTTTTCTTTTTCGATTTCTTGTAATTGTGTACCGCTCAGAATATATTTCTCCAAAGGTCTATTTTTTCCTTTTCCGAATCTAAGTATATGACATTTATCAACGTTGAAGGGCATTTGCCACTTGTAACTCCATTTTGATATTCCGTCGAGACAGTTTTGTAAAACAACACAATCCTCCCGGCATGATACATTTTTTTGTAGTTTTAGGTCGTCTGCAAACATGTTCATATATATGCTGTCTGGTATAGCGTCTTCAATATCATTGACATATACAATGAAAAAGATCGGAGCCAACACGGTGCCCTGGGGCACTCCACTTTTCACTTCTCGCCATGATGAACAGTGGCCTCTCAGACAAGTCCTCATTTGTCGATTGCTCAAGAAATTCTTCATCCACAGTGCGAGCTCTTTGTTGACTCCTCCTATTCTTGTCAATTTGCTCATTAGCTTTTCGTGGGGAACTTTATCAAACGCCTTTTCAAAGTCTATATAAATTGCGTCTGTCCATTGACCTCTCTCTTGAACATTTTCTGTAACACGACTGTAGAAACTTATCAGATTTGATGTAGTACATCTTCGGCTTCTGAATCCGAATTGTTTTTCTGTAATAATCTCATTTTTCTCTAAATAGTTCATCCATTGCTTTTTTATAATTTTTTCCATTATCTTGCACACTATGCTGGTCAGAGATATAGGTCTGTAGTTTTTAGCACTTTCATCATTCCCTTGTTTGAACAACGGTGTTACATTTGCCTTTTTCCATATTTCGGGCACTTGTCCGGTTTCCAATGAGTGTTTCATTATAATTTCAAGTGGAACTTTCAGTGTTTCTGCGCACTCTTTCAGCACATAGCTCGCAACATTGTCCGGTCCAGTCGACTTGAATCTGTCCAGAGATTCCAGTTGCTTTTGGATTTCATGTTTGCTTACGACTATTGCAGGCATTTCGTTCACTGGTGCATTCTCTTCCTCTACTGGTAAATTCGATTCCTCTGTGAATACAGAGTGAAAACTTTCATTAAGAATTTCACAGATGTCATCTTCATTCGTATATTTCTGTCCTTTGTCAACTATGCTTTGTATTTTTTTCTTTATTTTTATACGGCTATTGATATAACCATAAAATAATTTGGGATCGTCTTTGCATCTTTCGACGACATTTTTTTCGAATCTTTTTTGTACTTCTCTTCTTATTCTTGTGTATTCATTCCTTGCTTTTTTGAAATTGTCACGGCTTTCGGTGTCTCTTTTTGTTCTGTATTTTGTCCACAGTACGTCTCTTTTTCTCTTAGCCTCCATACATTCATACATACATTATTCATACATACATACATACATACATACATACATACATACATTCATACATACATACTCCATACATTCATACACACATACGGTGTGTGTGTGTGTGTGTGTGTGTGTGTGTGTGTGTGTGTGTGTGTGTATGTGTACGTGTGTATACATTATCAGTGTGATCTTGTCTTGTACAGAATTGCCCATTTGTGCGTATGTCTGCGTGTTTGTGTGTATGTATGTATGTGTGGGTCCCTTACTGTCTATACTGTCTAAACGATGTGTGTGTGTGTGTGTGTGTGTGCGTGTGTGTGCCTTGGTATCCCCACATACCGAATAGATACCTCGATCAGTACATAAGAATTTCTCGTTCAACCCTTTGCGTGTGTATGCATTTATGTATAAATATGTCCATCTTTGCGCATTTGAGACAAATTGTGTAAATTGCGCATTACAAATGTTGGAATAAATCAATGAAATGTGTGTTCGTGCGTGTGTGTGTGTGTGTGTGTGTGTGTGTGTGTGTGTGTGTACAGAAGTATGTGAGTGCACTGGTATCGGGAATGTGTGGTGTGTGGAGCACCCTATTGAAATGCTCGTCCACTCCCTGGCCCTCGTGTAGCCAGGCTGTGCTGGACTTTCTCACCGCCGCAGGACAACAACAGCTAGCCAGCCAGGTAGCTGTATTATTCGCCATCTTTGTCATGTCAATATGTCTGTGTGTTCGTGTGTATGTGTGTGTGTGTGTGTGCGTGTGTGCATTGTATGTATGTGTGTGTGTGTGTGTGTCTATATTTGTGTCACAGTCACATATTTGTGTCACATGTTTGTGACACAGTCACATACATACTGTATGTATGTGTATGTGTGTGTGTATGTGTCTATATTTGTGTATTAGTGTACGTGTCTATATTTGTGTATTAGTGTACGTGTGTGCTTATATATTCATGTATAAGTGTGTGTTTTGTGTGTGTGTGTGTGTATGTGTGTGTGTGTGTGTACGTGTGTGCTTCCATGTATGTATGTGTGTGTGTGTGCTTGTATGATCTTGTATATGTCCTAATGTAATGTAATGATTGTTTTTTCGCGTGTGTGTATTTGTGTGTTTGTATTTGTGTTTGTGTCTATGTGTGTGTGTGTGTATGTGTGTCTATATTTTTGTCACAGTCACATATTTGTGTCAAATATTTGTGTCACATATTTGTGACACAATCACATACATACTGTATGTATGTGTATGTGTCTATATTTGTGTATTAGTGTGTGTGTCTATATTTGTGTATGTGTGTACGTGTGTGCTTATATATTCATGTATTAGTGTGTGTTTTGTGTGTGTTTGTGTGTGTGTGTTTGTGCTTCCATGTATGTATGTGTGTGTGTGTGTGTGTGCGCTTGTATGATCTTGTATATGTCCTAATGTAATGTAATGATTGTTTTTTCGCGTCTGTGTGTATTTGTGTGTTTGTATTTGTGTTTGTGTCTATGTGTGTGTGTGTGTGTGTGTGTGTGTGTGTGTGTGTGTGTGTGTGTGTGTGTGTGTGTGTGTCAGTGTCGTGAATTGGAGTATTTGATGGTGAATCGTTGCGATCGCATTATACCGTGTTTACGAGCCGCAGTTTCCACTCTTGACCGCGTGGCGGCGCTGTTGTCGCTAATACCGTGGCGCATGTTGTGCTTGCGCTCGCCTCACACACTCTACATCGGCTGGCTTGGTCGTCTAGCTAGTCAACTGAGCTCCGACAAGTATGCTCTCTCTCTATCTCGCTCTCTCTTGCTCCTGTACTCTGTCCTCTCTCATACACACACACACACACATTATACTCGCTCTCAACTATCCAATCGCTCTTTCTTCCGTGTGTATTTTTTTGCTGTGTTTTTTCTTTTTTTCTTTATGCATCTGCAAGTGTGTGTGTGTGTGTGTGTGTGTGTTTGCGTCTGCGAGCATGTATGTGCCCTTGTGCGTATCTGCGTGTGTCTGCATGTATTTGTCTATATTTGTATGTCTGTGTGTGTGCGTGTGTGTGTGTGTGTGCATATGTGGATGTGTGTCTGCGAGCATATATGCGTCTTTGTGTGTGTCTGCATGTATTGGTGTGTATTGATGTGTGTGTGTGCTGTGTTGTCTTAATGTGTTGTATGTTGTGTTGTCTTCTGTGCTGTATGTCTGCTGTGCTCTCTTATTCAATATGTATGTGTGTGTGCGTGTGTATTTTTGTGTTTTTGAGTATGTAAACGTGAGTGTATGTTTGTGTTTGTGCGTATATGTACTTGTCTGTTTTGTGTGTGTGTTTGTGTGTGTGTATGTGTGTGTGTGTTTGTGTGTGTGTATGTGTGTTCGTGATTGAGTATGTGTATGACTCTTGTGCTTGATCGTGTATGTGTGTGTGTGTGTGTGTGTGTGTGTGTGTGTGTGTGTGTGTGTAAGTAAAGTAAAGTAAAGTAAATGGCATGTATTGCACTTCTTGTAAAAGGCTTTTCAGTACAAAAATAGAATAAATAAACCACATCACGTATACACACACACACACACTCACACACACACACACACACACATACACACACACACACACACACACACACACAAAATCGAACAAACACTAAATATACCACCGCACGCATACACACACTAACACACACACACACATACACCACTCAAGCACATACATACATACATACATACATACAATCATTCAAACACATTGTAACATATTCATACATACATACAATCATTCAAACCCATTGTAACACATTCATGTCGCACAGAGTAATGAGGAAAACATTATAACATTGCGATCTTGTAATTAGAACGTTTCTTGCCGGCGTCAGTTTTCATTGCTGGTATTTCGAATCGGCCTTCAGTTCGCAGCTCTCGTCTTTCTCTTCTTATGAAAGTGTTGTAAATTGTAGCTGGTTGTTGTTGCTGTTGTGTGATGGTTGTGATGAGTCGTCTTGTGTTATTTTCAATGAGCTGTTCGATTGTCGGAAGTGCTAGTTTTTCGTATGTGTCAGAAATGCTGTCGAATTTTCGTTTGTTGCCAATAATTCTTGCACAAAAGTTCAAAATTTTCTGTAATTTTCTTGTTTGTGTGATTCCAGTGTTGCCGTAAACTGATAAACAATATGAAATTCTTGAAAGGATGAATGCGTTTATCAGAGGTTTATGAAAAAATTTAGGCAATGATGAAATAGCTTTATTCACGGATAACAGTGTTCCTATTGATTTCCTCACAATATAGTCTATATGCGTGTCGAATTGTAGATGTTTGTCCAGTTGTATTCCTAACAGTTTCATTGTCTTTTGTTCTTCTATGTCTCTGTTCATTAAGTGTATATGTTTCGGCGTCGTTCCTTTTAAAAGATATTTCGTTGTGTGTGTGTGTGTGTGTGTGTTCTGTGTGTGTGTTGTCTAGTGTGCAGTGTGTTCGTGCCGAGTTTGAGGCGGTGATGTGTCGCGGAGGTGACGGTGGCGCCCCCGCTGTGCCGGCGGCCGTTCTGGCAAACTATCGCCAGCGTTTGCACACCGCACTGGCACTGAACGCTGACAGAAAGCAACTGGTGGGAACGCTGTTTTCACACACTGACACATTTACACACTGACACATTGACACATTTAATCACTGACACATTGATACTCTGACACACTGACATATTGATACATTGGCACACACTGACATATTGACACATTGATACATTTACACACTGACACATTTACACACTGACACATTGAATCACTGACACATTGAATCACTGACACATTGACACATTAACACGCTGACACATTGACATATTGACACATTTACACACTGACACATTTACACACTGACACATTGACACACTGACACATTGACACGTTGACACTGATACATTCGTTGACTTGTTCAGGCTCTGACACATACGCAATGATACACTGACATAATGACATAATGACACACTGACATAATGAGACATTAACACACTGACATAATGACATACTGACACATTGACATATTTACACACTGATACGCTGACACATTGACATACTGACACATTGAAACACTGATACACTGATACTCTGACACACACTGACACACTGACATATTGACACACTGACACACTGACACACTGACATAATGACACACTGACACACTGACACACTGACCCACTGACCCACACTGACATAATGACACACTGACACACTGACCCACACTGACATAATGACACACTGACACACTGATACATTATACAATCCGACACACACTGACTTATATGTGTATATGCATGTATGTAACGTACTACGAAACAGCCTGCACTTTGGGTATAACACAACTGTGTGAGGTCTGAATGAGATCGTGTGATCTGGTGAGATCGTGTGATCTGGTGAGATCGAGCATCCGGATAGTGGATCGTGAGTTCGTACGTGATCGGGCTGGAGTCTGAGGAAGCTCCTTGAACTAAAAATATATAAAATATTTATCATGTATTTTTGCCATCGCCCAACGTGCTTTTCATTGTGTTTGTTTGTTATTGGCGTTTTAATCGCGCACCAGTCTGTCTTGAGACTATATCGCGCGCCCCACTGTGCGCCCATCTAGAGTGGTAACTCCCAGTAGACTCAAGCCGAGGTGTTGATAAACAAACCCGGGCCAGGATTCGAACCGCCAACCTCTGAGTTCAACAGAGTTCAGCCAGCCTAACCACTGAAGCTACTCGGCAGCTTTGGATTGCAATATAACAAAATAGACATATATGCCCATGGATACACACACAATCATATTCAACTGTATGTGTGTGTGTGTGTGTGTGTGTGTGTGTGTGTATGTGTGTGTGTGTGTGTGTGTGTGTGTGTGTGTTTGTACAGCTGGAAGCTGTGCTGCCCAGCTGGTCGGCAGTTGATCAGCTGAGCAATCAGCTGCCGACTTTGATGGGAGTATATCATGTGGAGTGTACATTTGGCTCTGTGTCCCCGCATCAACCAGCTTATGTGCCCAGTGTTGCTACAACACACGACACTCTGATTTCAGCGTTTGTCTCAGCCTATCGACGAATTATTGCCGCCGACAACCAACTTTCCAGTGAGTCAGTGTGTTTGTGTGTGTGTGTGTGTGTCTGTATTTCAGTGTGTATGTGTGTGTGTGTGTGTGTGTGTGTGTGTGTGTGTGTGTGTGTGTGTGTGTGTGTCTGTATGTCAGTCTGTGTGTGCGTGTGTCAGTGTGTGTTAGTGTTTGTGTCAGTGTGAGTTAGTGTTTGTGTCAGTGCGTGTGTGTGTGTGTGTGTGTGTATGTCAGTGTGTATCTGTATGTCAGTGTGTGTGTCAGTTTGTATCTGTATGTCAGTGTGTGTGTGGGTGTGGGTGAATGTCAGTTTGTGTGTCAGTTTGTATCTGTATGCCAGTGTGTGTGTGTGTGTGTATGTATGTGTATGTATGTGTGTGTGTGTGTATGTGTGTGTTTGTGGCAGTGTGTGTGTGTGTCAGTGTATGTCAGTGTGTGTGTGTGTCAGTGTATGTCAGTGTGTGTGTGTGTTTGTGTCTGTATGTCTGTGTGTATACATATATCTGTGTGTGTATGTGTGTATGGTTGTACAGTGTCGGAGAGTAGCAGTACGAGTGCTGATTGGAGCGAGTCCGTGTGTTCAACCGACACCACTCATAACTCGAGCGCTGTACAACAGCTATTCGCCGACGTGCATTGGCTGAACATGGTGGCCGCCGTGTGTGCATGCCAGGCGGAGCCCGTGTTGCAGACGAAGGCCGACGAATGTTTGCAACAAATTCAACTAGCGTCCGCGGTCGTGCAAGCTATTCGGGTGTGTAAAATATATTTTAAATATGCATAATTGAAGCCTTTGTGTGTGTGCGTGTGTGTGTGTGTTTGTGCTCAAATACACGTACTAACACACACACACACACACACACACACACATATATATACAAAAACACAGACATACTTACGCACCCGCATATTTGAAACACACTATTCTGGTTCAATTATATCTGATTGTTTTTCACTACAATATACACATTATTTAGTATTCAGTATTGTCAAGATTTTCTATTTTATCATATGCATTTGTGTTTATCGTTGTATATATATTTGTGTGTGTGTGTGTGTGTTTCTTGTTGGATTTTTGGAGACATTCATTCGTGTGTATGCTTGTGTATGTGTGTGTGTATGTTTGTGTCTGCTTGTGTCTGTATGTATGTGTGTATGTGTGTGTGTGTGTGTGTCTGGTAGGATTTATTGGATAATTTCAGTGCTGATATTGTGCCCAAGTGCGTTCGCTACGCCCAGCAGAGTTATCGTAGTCAGTGGGACCATTCTGTCGTAGTCTATGCCGATCAGAGCATGGCTGACTTTGTGCGACGGCTTGATGACGTCACTAGTGTGGGCGGAGTCTCCTGTGATCAACTCATCGGTACACACACACACACACACACACACACACACACACACACACACACACACACACACACACACATGCTAATATCGTAAAACCGCCAATCAAGCGGCACTACGGAAAAAGGTTTGAATAATAGAAGGATATATCGCTCTAAGGGAGGTTTCAAGGTGATTATCTTTGAGTATCGTTTGCACAGACTAGTCAAGTATGCAATTGCAATTTGCAGTTGCAAACTGCAAATTGCAAATTTGCAACTGCATATTGTAAATGCATTGGCAAACTGAACTGAAAAAACACACAGATATATGTGTGTATACGAGTGTGTACCCTCGTACATGGATATGATGCATATTGGCGTACATATACAGATACACAAACACACAAACACACACACTCATACATATAATTAGACATATGGACAGTCAAACAATGTGAACATTTGTCTATATCTGTATGTATGTGTGTATGTGTGTGTCAGTGTGTTTGAACATGTATGAGTGTGAATGTTTGTGTTTGTGTGTGTGTGTGTGTGTTTGCGTCCATGCTTATATAGGCATGTGTGTATGTACGAATGTGTGTGTGTGTGTGTGTGTGTGTGTGTTTGCGTCCATGCTTATATATGCACGTGTGTGTATGTGCACGAATGTGTGTGTTTGTGGGTGTGTGTGTGTGTGTGTGTGTGTGTGTGTTTGTGTACGAATGTGTGTGTGTGTGTGTGTGTGTTTGCGTCCATGCATATATAAGCATGTGTGTGTATGTGTACGAATGTGTGTATGTGTACGAATGTGTGTGTGTGTGTGTCAGTCGGTCTGCAAGAGTGTTTGGGCACGCTGCAACACGGAGTTGCGCTGTCTGCCGTCCAGATGTCGCTACTCGTCGCCGTGCAGCCAATCAAAGACAAATTCGCCGCACTTCTGACGTCACCCACTGAACCCCCCAGTGGGGAGGGTGACGGGGGTGCAGCACGGGCGCGGCCTATCACTGAGTGCACTTTCATGGAGCAAGGTAAACTGATGTGTGTGTGTGTGTGTGTGTGTGTGTGTGTGTGTGTGTGTACGTGTTTTGTGGTCATTTGTCCAGGCAGAATTATTAGGTTGGTGAAATATTGTATGGTATTTTAATCTTCCCACCTGTGCATATATGCCTCTGTTTGTGTGTGTATGTGTGTGTGTTTGTGTGTGTCTGTGTGTGTGTGTGTTTGCAGGTCAAATGTTGTTGGCTTCGTTCAGTGGCTGGTTTGACAGTGTGCATTCAGCTATTGACACTTTGTTGTCCCACATAACAACAACAACAACAACAACAACAACAACAACAACATTGACAGCTGGTCTTAACAAAAACAACAACAATATGCATGCCACTACCAACACCTCCACTCCAATAGTACGTGTGTGTGTGTGTGTGTCTGTGTATTGTATATATCAGTGGTTCTCAAACCTGTGTGTGGGTAATTCCCCTGTCTGGTGGGCAATGGAAGAGTTGTCAAGTGGGAAGCTAAAGGTCGCACAGAACAGGACAACTATGTGTGTTTTTATCAATTCAAATTCGTATATTTTTGTTTCTAATCACCTCTTGACACATTTACTTTGATGTAACAACTGAATTTATTGAATTTATCAGCGCTGTGTTGTGTGAAAAATGAAGATGAGATGGCTCATTAAGAAGAATAGGCAATCAGTGAGAAAGAAAAGTTTGAGAACCACTGGTCTAAAGCGCAAGCACTACGCGTGTGAATTAATTGTGTTATTTTCTGTGATATTTTTTATGTATTGATTTCAAACTTTGGCACCCACACACATATTTTAATGCCATTTTTCCACTATTCTGAGTATTATTTTCTACCCTCTGTGTGTGTGTATGGATGTGTGTGTGTATGTGTGTGTGTGTATGTGTGTGTGTATGTGTGTGTATGTGTGTGTGTTTGTTTGTGTGTGTGTTCTTACCTAGTTGACTCGGCAGGAATGAGTCAAAGACTCGTGACTCCTGCCTTCCAAGTATCATATTTTATTTTGAATGATTGTATTGTTTTTTTGTTTACAATCTCCTCTGGTAGCTTGTTCCAATCATCTATCGCCCTATTGGGGAAACTAAATATTTGAACGTCTCTTTTTATTCTTAGTTTCTGTAGACCAAATTTGTGACCTCTTTT
>OU696584.1:6937203-7007203 GCA_916048095.2 Sacculina carcini
TGTATTAACCCAATCTACGAACGTCCTCAATTTCATCCACCACGTCTTCATCCAAACTTCTCACTATTTCCCCTGTAAACTTCTTCTCTTCATTTTTTCTCAATGCTTTGCTACCATATTTCTCCTCCTTCACTCCAAACACAACCACACACTTTTTCTTTTCGACAATCTCTCTAACCAAGCCTTCCTTTTCCTTCAGCACCTCCACTATTCCTTTCTTCAAATTAGCTTCGTGCTCTTCCTTCTGCTGTTGAACAATTTCTGCACAACTCTTCATACTATCACCTTGTTTCTGTGCCCAACAATCCTGCTTTTCCTTCATCTTGATGATATCTTCATCCTGTTTGGCCGCTGCCTCTTCTGCCGCCTTCAACCTACCCTTGAGTCTCTCATTTTTCTCCTGCATTTCTACCATCTTTCTTTTCAGCTCGTCATTTTCACTTCCAACTCTCTCATTTTTATTCCTCAAACTCCCAACCTCATCCATCAACTCATCCATTTTCTTACTCATATTTGTTACCGTACTGCGGTCGCCGCTGTGAACATCCCCACTACGCCCTTCTACCATAACCTCAATGGTCTCACTTCATCCATAACTTTCTCGATTTTCAACGCATTCTCCTCAATTTGCCTTCCATTCCCCCGTCCTGCTTGCCCACTCCTATACCATGCACATTCCTTGCTCTTCTCACCGGTGTACCCCCTTACTCCCTCTTGTGTCCATTATGGAGACAGAGCACTTTGCACCTCAACCCTGGGCAACAAAGGGTGACCTTGTTCAACTGCAATGTTGTACGCTGAACAAACTCGCCTGTGCAGCACCGGAAGCGCGAACACAACACCAGTCTTCACACACTCTTTCCGTAACTCTGCACTCCACTCTCTCTTCACTACCGCAAACACAGCACAAATACTCGGCAGCACAACGACACACAACCTCACAGGACCAAGTCATAATCGTGTGTGTGTGTGTGTGTGTGTGTGTGTGTGTGTGTGTGTGTGTGTGTGTGTGTGTATATGTGTGTGTGTGTGTCAGTTGTGTAAGAAGCACGCCGATTGGACAGATGAGGTGAGCGGGCGTCTGTCAGACATCACCGGTCTACTGCCCATATTCACTAGAGTAGCCAAGTGTCTCACAAGACATCAACAACAACAACAGTCACCTGGTATCGGCTGTGCGCATCAACAACGATTCTCCGCGGTACTCACTGACTCACACTGTGACTCATTGACTCACACCATGACTCATTGACTCACACAATGGCTCATTGACTCACACGATGACTCATTGACTCACACGATGACTTATTGACTCACACGATGACTCATTGACTCACACGATGACTCCTTGACTCACACTATGACTCATTGTCTCACACTATGACTCATTGACTCACACTATGACTCATAGTCTCACACGATGACTCATTGAAGCACACGATGACTCATTAACTCACACTATGACTCATTGACTCACACGATGACTCATTGACTCATAATATGACTCATTGACTCACACTATGACTCATTGTCTCACACTATGACTCATTGACTCACACTATGACTCATAGTCTCACACGATGACTCATTGACTCACACGATGACTCATTAACTCACACTATGACTCATTGACTCACACTATGACTCATTGTCTCACATAATGACTTATTGACTCACACGATGACTCATTGTATCACACTATGACTTATGGACTCACACGATGACTCATTGACTCACACGATGACTCAATGACTCACATGATGACTCATTGTCTCACATAATGACTTATTGACTCACACGATGACTCATTGACTCACACGATGACTCATTGTCTCACATAATGACTTATTGACTCACACGATAACTCATTGACTCACACGATGACTCAATGACTCACATGATGACTCATTGTCTCACATAATGACTTATTGACTCACACAATGACTTATTGACTCACACGATGACTCATTGACTCACACGATGACTCATTTATTTATATAATGTCTCATTGACTCACACTATGACTAATTGTCTCACACAATGACTTATTGACTCACACGATGACTCATTGACTCACACGATGACTCATTTATTTATATAATGTCTCATTGATTCATGTGCTAAATCATACTTTTTTTTAATTGATTGTTATTTATTATTATTTTGTTTTCAAACTCTCATTTTCTCTCTAGAATTCTTTACTTTTTCGATCTCTCATTCTATCTATATCTCTAATTATTAATAATGACTTATTGACTCACATGTGTGTGTGTGTGTGTGTGTGTGTGTGTGTGTGTGTGTGTGTGTGTGTAGTTGTTGGACAGTGTTGGTGTGGCAGTGGCGGAAGGAGGGTTGGTGTGTGAGGGAGTGAGTGGTCAGGGACAGGATGGAGTCAGTGCTGACGAGGCTAGACTGGCTGAGTGGAGACAGCCACTGCCAGCAATACTGGACACTGACTGGGTGTCAGCTGCCCTGCACGATATCACCGGTACCAATACTGACTATCTTACTGACTAGCTCACTGACCAACTCACTGACGAATTTTATCACTGACTATCTCACTGACTATTACTGACTAATTTTAGCACTGACTATTACTGACTATTACTGACTATCTCACTGAATAATTTTATCACTGGCTATTACTGATTATCTCACTGACTAGTTTTATCACTGACTATTACTGACTAGCTTACTTATTGTTTCACTGACACACAAGTATTTACACACACACACACACACACACACACACACACACACACACACACACACACACACACACACACAGTGTGTGATTTGTCGTGAGCGAGTGCGGTTGTGTTTGAGCTGATCCTGTCTGATTTCGTGACGCGTGTTTGAGTGTTTGGTGTGTACACATTGCTGCGAACGGTTTTCCGTTTGTCAAACTGTGTGTGTGAGCGTGGGTGTGTGGTGGCGAGTGTGTGTGTGTGTGTGTGTGTGTGTGTGTGTGTGTGTGTGTGTGTGTGTACTTGTGACTGTTTGTCAACCCGAAATGTCATCAGATACACCTGCTACTGGGAACAACGAGCCGCCCATCGCGAATTTCAACACCGCACGGCTTGCTTCACCAAAACCAGGTGTGACATGCAATATTTGTGATGACACTGTCGAACGTTTGGCGATTGAGTGTTCTGCATGCAACAAGCTGCATCATATCAGTTGCACTGGTCTACCGATGTACTCTGTGGTGACTTACTTTACATCTCGAGTGCAATATACTTGTCCAACATGCGTAGAGAATAAGCACGCTGACTATGCAGCCATAAAGTCATGGATTGAACCACAGCACGCGTCAGCTGATTTACGCCGCAAAACGCCGAGTCTAGATGACATCGTTTCTCGACTGGATGAGGTAATGACCCGTGTGGATCAGGTAGCTACTGCCACAGCGAGTTCAGTTACATCTATGCATTCCGCTGCAACACCGCCTTCCCACGCTCAAATCGCTATTTCGACCGCCGAAGCAAAAACATCCGACTACAACGTAGTTGTGAAATCTAAACAAGACACTCCAGTGGACAGAAAGTTCATTGCAGAAACTTTGAAAGATGTTCCCATCATCAGAATGACCAACACACGTAGCGGAGATTTGCGGGTGACGTTACCAGACTCGCGGGCTGCTGACAGCGTTGTCATGATGCTGCAGTCTGCCAACACTCATACTGCATCTATGCTGCCCAAACTGATGCCAAAACTTACCGTCACACAAGTAGAAAAGGACATACCAGACCAGGAGATCGTTGATTATATCAAATTGAAAAATCCTACCATCGCTCCGTTGATCAATAATCCGAACCACTTTCGAGTGCTTTTCTCGAAGATGGTCAATGAACACAGCAAACAGGTAGTTATCACTACTACTCCAGCTATACGAAACGCTGTTATGGCCACAGGCTATTTGTATATCAATACAACTCGGTGCCGGGTCTACGATAGATATTGGGTACTCAGATGTACAAAATGTCAAGCATTCGGCCACAAAACGAGAGATTGTCAGAAACATGATGTTGTGTGTGGGTATTGCTCGGAAGCACACAAGACCACCGAGTGCACGCGTAACGGTGAGGTCAAGTGCGCCAATTGTTCGTTGACTAAACGCTTCGAAACAGCGCACGCTGCGTTCTCCACAAACTGTCCCTGTTTCCAGGCCGCCAAAAACCGCATTATGCAGCAAACTCTCAACGAATCTCCAAAAAAGTGAGTGATGTTTCGCGTGATCATTTCGACTCAAAAACACATTTCACCGTCGCTCAATTCAATTCAGGCGACGATTATCAAGCGAACAGAAACAGAAGAAACTACAAAAAACGATTGACCAAATACGAAGCATGCGAACACAAAAGTACGATTCCTTTACCCCAACTCATCACAGTAGCACAATTAAACATACAATCACTCAATAGTAAGATACCGGATATACGTTTCGACATTCAATCACATACATTACGATTCGATATTTTAATTCTCAGCGAGACATGGCTAAAACCTCATACACCGAGTCGACTATTAAACATCCAGAATTATAAACTAATACGCTGCGACAGACCAACATCATCCACCCAGCCTCAGGGATACGGAGGAGTTGCTATTCTAATGAAAACGAATATACCTCACGAAGTGATTAGCGTAGCCAAGACGAAACATCGTAGTAACTTGGAAGTGTTATGGGTTAAAACACTGAGCTCTGGTCTCTCGCTTGTCATAGGAAGCGTGTACAGACCGCCTGTGTACGCTTTCGGACAAGTTGAAGATGACCTAGACGACTTTGAGGAGCAATTGCAATATGTGATTTGTGAAGTGAAACATGACAAAATCATAGTAGGGGGTGATCTCAATGCGTGTCTATTAAGATTGCAATTGCCTGCAATAAGACTGAGAAATATTGTGACCAACTACAGAATGAAGATATGCAACACCACTGTACCTACATATGCACATTCAAATAGTTTGCTCGATATTGTCGCTATTAGCGATGACGCACATTGTGTGAGCACTGAAGTGAAGCAATGTTTTTATGGTACTCCACATCATTTCACCATAGTTGATCTGCGACTCGAAAACACGATCATTGCTGACAATGTTAAAACGACACGAACGTATCACCATCTCAATATACCACTATGCATCAACATACCGAGAAACTCCAATTGGATTCCATTCTATGCAAGCATTTCCATCGAGGAAAAATACGCACACTTCATTGGCATCTTCAGTCAGTTTTTAAGCACATATCTGCCTGCCCGAACTGTAAAAATACGAAACACCCACAGACGACCGCTTCCTCGTGTCATCCGAACACTATACGAAAGACGAAAATACGCATTACGACATAAAATGATGGATGAATACAGGCGATTGAACAAACAGTGCAAGATTGCTGTACGAACTTATTCTGCGACAAACATCACAGAACGAATGCGACACAAACGACCCCACGAGTTATGGAGGGAATGCCAACACATCATAGGCAACAAGAAACGAACAATTGAAACGACACATGATGCGAACGAATTAAACGACTATTATGTACAAATTGGACTTGAAACCTCTCAAAAAATACCCAAAAGTGACTTTCATATCAACAATAGGCTTCCAAGAGTCAACACAGGATATCTAGAGCTCAGCCCAATTGATATGCCTACACTGACCAGTGTCGTTGGAAAAATGAAGCCGACTACAACTGAAGATGCAGACGGCCTCAGCATGAAGATGATCATTAATTTCTACGATGGAATATGCCATGCACTTTTAGACATCGTCAATCAAAGTTTGACCACATGTGAGGTGCCGTCGCGACTAAAACATGCAATAATTGTGCCAGTGCCAAAGGGACCCAACGATACCAGGCCAATATCCATCCTGCCACCGGTCATGAAGATTATTGAGAAAATCGTCCAGATTCAGCTCATTGCATATATCGAGAAGCAGCATATCCTGAGCGACTCGCACCATGGCTATCGCAAACATCACTCGTGTGAAACGGCGCTGGCAGTGATCACTGACAACATCTATGCTGCAATGCAAGAAAGAAAAGCGACCATTGTGACATCCATCGACCTGTCGAAATGTTTCGACATAGTTGACCACGACCTGCTGCTTGATAAAATACGATCGTATAATATTGATGAACGATGGTTCCGACAATATCTGCGAAATCACACTCAGCAAGTGAGAATACAACAGCCGGGCAGACATCAATTGTCAACTACGAGAGCGACCACACCAAACATGTCCATCTTTCAAGGAGGCAGTCTCAGTTGTGTGCTGTTTTTGTTATTTTCGAACGATTTGTCATCTCATACACCAGAAATATTGCAAGTTGTCCAATACGCAGACGACACAACATTCATGATATCGACCAACAGATCTGAACTGAACACAACAATACATTACCTGGAACAACATCTTCAGCACATCTATTCCTATTATACCGCAAACAAAATGAAAATAAATCCTCAAAAGACACAAATCCTACTAGCTGGAACCAAATACCTTCTTAAAACATTTCCTGCTATCACGCTACGGTTTTTGGATACAACAATTGCCGAACAGAACACTATCAAGTTGCTAGGTATCACCCTGGACAAACACCTCCACTTCGAAGAGCATATCGATAACCTCGCTCGCAAATCGACTGGTATGCTTATCGCTTTGAACAACGCCAAATCATCTCTACCTAGCAAAACACATCGACTTCTTATCAATGCATTCATCATGTCTACACTTTCATACTGCATCACAATCTACGGCACAACAGGACCAACACAGCTCAACAAACTGCAAAAAGTCCTCAACTTCTGCGCGAGAATACTAACGAACAGACGAAAACGCGACCACATATCTGACGCATTAACCAAACTGGGAATCCCGAGAATAAACGATCTCATCACGACCAACCGAAAACGACTTATATACACGATTCTGCGAACTAATACTCCGAACCTCCTATACAACACGATAGACCGACGAAACGAATACAGAACGACAAGACGCAGCGACATCATCTACCCGAGGATTACAACAGACGCTGGCAGAAGACGAATCAATTACGACGCTGCCCGATACGCATACGGAACATTTACATGAAACACACTACGTCACGAATACAACTCGAAAATTTCATACACACAAACCTTTTGAGTTATGATATATGTGTATATGTTGCGTATGTATGTATATATGATGATGTTGTGAATGTGCATCCATATGTAGTTAATCATGGGTGAATGCGTGTGTGTGTGTGTGAGCGTGTTTGGGTGTGTATGTGTGTGCGTGTGTGAGCGTGTGCATGTTCATATTGTACTGAAAAGCCTGATGATGTATATCTTGATGGATGTGCAATAAATGCAATTTACTTACTTACTTACTTTACTTACACACACACACACACACACACACACACACACACACACACACACACACACACACACACACACACACACACACACACACACACACACACACACACACACACACACACACACACACACACACACACACACACACACACACACACACACACACACACACACACACACACACACACACACACACACACACACACACACACACACACACACACACACACACACACACACACACACACACACACACACACACACACACACACACACACACACACACACACACACACACACACACACACACACACACACACACACACACACACACACACACACACACACACACACACACACACACACACACACACACACACACACACACACACACACACACACACACACACACACACACACACACACACACACACACACACACACACACACACACACACACACACACACACACACACACACACACACACACACACACACACACACACACACACACACACACACACACACACACACACACACACACACACACACACACACACACACACACACACACACACACACACACACACACACACACACACACACACACACACACACACACACACACACACACACACACACACACACACACACACACACACACACACACACACACACACACACACACACACACACACACACACACACACACACACACACACACACACACACACACACACACACACACACACACACACACACACACACACACACACACACACACACACACACACACACACACACACACACACACACACACACACACACACACACACAGTCACCTGTACTCATCAAGTATGTGTATGTGTGTGTGTACAGAGTTGGAGAGTAAGCTAGGCACAGCGAGAGTGGAGTGTGACGAAGAGTTGCGCCAGAGTGGAGCAGAGTTGCAGGCGGCAGTGACGGCAGTTCAACTCACTCTCTCAACTCTGCACTCTCTCTCTACCGATGTCGACACTCTTCTGCGAGCCATCGCCAAGGTGGCCAACTCTCACACTCTCTCTCTCTCTTCATCGATCTCTCACTCATACACTCTCTCTCACTCATACACTCTCTCACTCATACACTCTCTCACTCATACACACTCTCACACTCATTCATTGGTGATTTTGAAACTGGTATGTGTTTTGTGTGTGATTGTTTTTGGGACAGACGGTTTTGCACTTAAATCTCACTGTTTTTTCCGATTATTGTTTATAAAGTATTTATTGCGCACAATATATACTATGTGTGTGTCTGTGTGTGTGTGTGTGTGTGTGTGTAACAGGAATGTGAAGAGGGCATTATGCGTCAAGCAATATGTAATTATACACGCACATTCGACTCGCTATGCAACGACACGTTGCAATTGTTGCGCTCCATACACGAACTAGCAACAACATCAACAACAACAACAACATCGGACACTCTCGTGGAAAGAGTGGACTCGTTTGTGAGCGCCACTCACACGCTCTCTCTGACGGCGGGTGAGCAATCTGTTTATGTGTGTCTGTGTGTGTGTGTGTGTGTGTTCGCTTTATATTTCCATAATTTATATATGCAAGTATGTATACGTTTGTGCTTACCAGCATCTCTTTCTGTGTGTGTATGTGTGTGTGTGTGTAGGTGAGTGTGTGTGTGTTCGTGATTGTGTATGTGTATGACTCTTGTGCTTGTGTGTGTGTGTTGTGTGTGCGTGTGTGTGTGTGTGTGTGTGTGTGTGTGTGTGTGTGAGTGTGCATTTTGTGCGCTTTAGAAACAACTATGTGTAAAGCGCTTAATAAGTGTTCAATAAACTGAAACTACTTGTGTGTGTGTGTGTGTGTGAGCGCTTTTGAGACCCTCGGGTGAAAAGCGCGATATAAATGTCTTAATGTAATGTAATGTAATGTGTATGTGTATGTGTGTGTGTGTGTTTGTAGGAGGTGTATGTGAGCAGTTATTACAGTTGGCCACTGATATGGCCGTGTATGGGGTGGCCGTCAATACGCTGACAGAAACACACGCCACTTGCAACGGTACTCACTCACTGACAAGTGATTGTGTGTGTGTGTGTGTGTGTGTGTGTGTGTGTGTGTATGTGTGTGTGTGTTAATATATATTGTGATTGTTAACTTTTTTTTAACTTTCTTTTAATTTCTTTAATTTTCTTTTAGGTCTTCTTTAAGTATAGGTAAAAAACATTTTTCTCAGGAATAATCGCAGTCTTTTAGAAGCCAGGCTCGCTTACCCGCTTAACAACCTTGGAATTAGTGAATAATCCGATCGTATATTATCTTCTGTCTGTCTGTTTGTGTGTGTGTGTATGTGTGTACTCAGCTATTTGTACTCAGCTATTAGTTTAGCACAGGAGATGAGCTATGCTCGTGCAGTTCTGTCTTCAACACACCCTCTAACCTAGCTTCTCTGAAATTCCCAGTATTTCACACAATATCCAGTCTTTCTTTAAATGCTCCTACGCTATTAGCTCCTACAATATTCTCCCCTAACTGTGTGTGTTTGTGTGTGGGATATTTGGACAGGCGGCGGTGGACAGATCAACCAGTATGCACTGGCGCTGTGGCGACGAGTGCGTCAGAAATTGCACGGCCGCGACCCGGATCCGGCGCGCCACAGTTCCGTGCAACAACAGGTGCCCTCTGCCATTCACGATGCACACATCTGAAGAAGCCATAAGAAGTCATTCATGTCTGGCTTCACAGGCTGTAGAATCAGGAATCTTAATTGCGTATAAGTTGTATTGGCCAACACTTGTTTAAGTTAGAAATACGCTTAAAAGAGTCCGCTTTGTTGGTTTTCTGAGGAATTCACAGTGTGTGTGTGTGTGTGTGTTGTGTGTTGCATGCAGGTGGACTATATACTGCACGAGGCGACTGATGTGCAAAATTTGGCGCTGATGTACGAAGGATGGACGGCGTGGGTGTGAGAACAATGTGACAGAGTGAAAGAGAAAATTGTGCTTTTCATCGATAACTCGCTCTGCCGAGTGTTTGCTCTCTGCTCTGCCACAAGGCAGGCGGGCGGGCGAGAGGGAGGGAGGGAGAGTGAGTGAGAGAGAGAGTGTGTGAGAGAGGACGAGACACTCTCGTCATCTGCATCTGAATCTTGAGCCCATCGGCTGGGATTCAGCAGGCTGCGTGCAGTTGCCAATGTCAACTGCCGGCCTGTGATTGGCTGCAACGTCGACCAATCAGCGGCGTCGACACTGTTGCTTGCGTGTGATTCGACCAATCAGCGGCGTCGACACTGTTGCTTGCGTGTGATTCGACCAATCAGCGGTGTCGACTCTGTTTCTTGCGTGTGATTCGACCAATCAGCGGTGTCGATGTAAAATTTCAAGCGTCAATCTGTCACCAATTCAACAACGTCGCTTCTGGGCGAAACAACTGCCTAAGTTTGTGTGTGTGTGTCTTCTGGTATGTAATATTTTGCATTTTAAAAGTATGTTAACGTAATTCGTTTCTTTGTCTTCTAACAAAACGCTAATCTGAATTACTAAACTAATTGTTCTGTAGTGTTAAGTTCTGTTTTTAGTGCTTGTAATTATTTGTGCGTTTCCAGTTTGTCATTGATAATTGTTTGTTTGTGTGTGTGTGTGTGTGTGTGTGTGTGTGTGTTTGATGGTAGCGTTATGAGTTACGTTATGTTACTCGTCAGCTACTCAGTTAAGTACGCCTCTCTTACTATATTTGAGTTCTCATTTGACTAACAATTGGGCTGCTATCTAATCATTTGTCTTTGGTTATATTTGGTGACTCAGAATTTGCTTAACTATTCTCGACGGGATTTAATACAACAAAAATCGTTGCACGAGTTTATTACGCAAAAACAGCAAATATGAGGCAAATGGTTTCAAGGTACAATTTGTGTTCAACAAAACAAACATGATGCCTTTTCACTAGAAATCACCCACAAAACAACAACAACAATCATCACTAAATTCTCACAATCGCTCCGTAGCCAAACGCTTGTCTACATTTATATTTAGCCACACAAGACCTTGGTGGAGATCGCACCAAGGTCAAGAAAACACGCGACTAGAACGATATGTGTGTGTTTTTAGTGTGTTTTTGAGTGTGAGGGCGGTAAATACAGTGTTTCGGAAAAAACCAAACGCCTCACACAAACAGACATACATACACAGACATACATACACACACACAAGCGCACACACTGACACACACACACACACATACACATTGACACACACACACACGTATTGACACACTGACACACACACACACATACACTGACACACACACACACACACATACACTGACACACACACACAAACACACACACTGACACACATATTGACACACATACACACACACATTGACACACACATACACACTGACACACACTGACACACACAAAATGAAACAAATATTATACTACAGCCTCTAGCTTAGCGCCAGCTGGCCTGGTCGTATTCGCCAGTGTTGCGCGAGTTTCTCGCCCGCATCACACTCACTGTCATCTCATAGAAGCAGAAGTTTAGCGCGCTCGACGAGGCCGCCTTCATTGAGGACGGCAGCAGGCCGCGGTATAAACCTCTCACCCCCTCCTGTCGAGCCAAACTCACCAGACATGCGTACCAGCTGGTGTGTGTGCGCGTCTGCAACAGCCCACGCGCATGTGTGAGTGCCAGTGTGTGTGTGTGTGTGTGTGCGCGCTTGTGTATATGTATGTATGTTTGTGTGTGTGTGTCAATGTGTGTGTGTGTGTGTGTGTGTGTCATATATATGTGTCAGTGTGTGTGTGTGTGTGTGTATGTGTCAATATATGTGTGTGTGTATATATGTGTGTATGTGTGTGTGTGTGTGTGGGTGTGTGTGCTGTATGTCCTCGAAAAACAACATCAACAACAATTTGCTATATATATAGTTAATATTTATTACAATTAACTTCTTATATTCCTATATATAATTTCCTAAATTTATCTCCTCCAGGATTACATGAGCCAAATGCCAAATTTCACTTATAACTGGCATAAAATCAGCCTCCAAATAGCGCAATATTTCCCGAGTCATTTGAAGGGCCGAATGTGGCTGTGTTTATAGTCACTTATTGATGATGTAAACACACAGTAACAAATAGCAACATACTGATAAATCACAAATATAAAAACAACAATAAACAAACAACAATTTGAAGGCAAAAAATACTATCCAGGGAAAAATACTTGTGATACTAAAATACTCAAATACTTAAAATACAAAAGAATATAAAATACTTAAATACTTACGAGAAATACAAATACTTAAATACTTAATAACTCAAATACTTGAACACTTACGCGTAAATATCTTCAATTGAAACACATTTTTACTGTTCGAATAGGAAAAGAACACTTGAAACTTCTTATCAGCGTAGGAGAGACACGTAAAGACAGAGTAAGAGAGAGAGAGACCTGAGCAGGAGAGAGGGCCAGCGCGTGTTCGAAGCCTCGAACTTGCAGCCGCTTCTTCACCACGTCCAGCGGATGAACGCAAGTTTTGGCAACAAGTCCGGCCGCCAATCCGGCCAGCAGTGTCCGTCCACTGTCCGGACAAATGTCGGCTGATCGAATATACGGACACACACACACACACATTCACATATCCATAAATTATGTTAAGTATTTATGTTAGCCTTTTCAATGATCGCATATTTGTTCAAATTAGCAGTCGGTTTCAATCAGATTAATTACAAATAAGGTAATAGGAAAAACTAATTATTTAATATTCTTCAAGTTCTCTCAAATTTCGTTTAATTGTTTTCCCGGAAAAAATATACAGCATAGGTAAGAAAACTTTCACAGAAATCCTCGCACCTCAAGGGTATGTGTGTATGTATGCGTGTATGCGTGTGTGTGTGTGTGTTGAGTGAACACAAATAGCCAAAAGAAATCGATACAAAAGCAGAAACGAAAAAAGCGGCCGCCGACGCGATTCGAACCTGGCACGGCAGCGTTCAGCAATTGACTGCACGCTGAATAAGCGCCGAACTGCAGCGCCGCATAAGGAACGCTGAGCATTAGGGCCGCCGTATAGCCGCGGTAGAAGCCGCCCAACCCCTCACCACGGGCCATTTGAACAAGAGCCGCGCGCAAGCTGGGGTAATACTGATGGGGTGATAAAGTGGGTACATGGGTTGTCGGTGCATACCCAACAAACACACACACACAAAATTGTGTCAGATGAAAATTTCTCACAAATAAATGCAATTAAATAAATTGCCACACACAAAAAAGTAGAAAAAACAGCAAATATATACAAGAATCAAAAGAAAAAAATGAAAATAGTAAATTCATACCAAAAAAACACGTTATATGATTAACAAGAAAAAACCCTAAAAACACCAAGCAAAATTGAACTCAAACACAAATAACAAAAATAAATCTTCCGAAAAAAAAACCAATAAAACTTTCTGCCACCTTGGGTTCGCGTTGAGCCACAAGTCTGGTGCGTACAACATCAAGCGGATGAGCTACGGTGGTGGCAGTGAGGCCCGCCGCAGCGCCACCTATAAAATGCTGCCACGTCGACAGTTGACTAGATGGCTCCACAAACGCACGCGTGTGTATCGACTCGGTGATAATTTCATAGCTGGAAAACTAACAAACACACACACACACACATACAAGCAAACTAGAACACACACACACACATGCAAAAAAATTTATTCGTGTCTTAACTATAGATGTCACCAATCACCACAAGTCCAACAAACGAACTATAGATGTCGCTAGCGGAAATATACACCAAAACACCGTCGCACGCAAATGCGATTAGAAAAATGATTATAGATGTCACTACAAGTCCAACTAGCAAACTGAAAATGTGGCTAACTGTAAATCAAACAGTCTAACTTACAAACCAATTATGTCCCCACAAATCCACTGGCAACTTATAGATGGCGATACTAAAACAAGTATCAAACTATAGATGTCGCCACCAATCCGACTGGCAAACTGTAAACGTTATCACAAATTATACGCGCAAACTATAGATGTCGATGCTGGTCACACGTTATTATTATTATTAATTACAGGCAAATCCAGTAGCATGGGAAGAGTGCAAGCACTATTACCACCCTAAGGTGGACCCATGTACCGGAAGCGCTCAAAAGATTCAGAGAGAAAGAGAGCTCGAAGAGAAAAAAGTCTAGAAAGAGAGTTGGAAAGAAAATAATAAATAAATAACAATAAATAATAAACCATCATCCGATAACAATCCATAATGTCACTCCGCCCACGTTCCTCAATAAATAATAACAATCAACAATAAATATGTGAATCAGTAAATAACAGCCATCAATAAATAAGAATAAATATTAATGAATAAGTAATAAATAACAATCAAGAACAATAAATATGATTCAATAAGAAACATCCAACAATAAATATAAATATGATTCAATAAGTAACAACAACACCAATAAATATGATTCAATAAGTAACAACAACACCAATAAATATGATTCAATAAACAACAACACCAATAAATATGATTCAATAAACAACAACACCAATAAATATGATTCAATAAACAACAACACCAATAAATATGATTCAATAAGTAACAACAACACCAATAAATATGATTCAATAAACAACAACACCAATAAATATGATTCAATAAACAACAACAATAAATATGATTCAATAAACAACAACACCAATAAATATGATTCAATAAACAACAACACCAATAAATATGATTCAATAAACAACAACACCAATAAATATGATTCAATAAACAACAACACCAATAAATATGATTCAATAAGTAACAACAACACCAATAAATATGATTCAATAAACAACAACACCAATAAATATGATTCAATAAACAACAACACTAATAAATAAACGTACCTGTATTGTGCCGTATACAATTGACAATAGCTGCGCAGGCACATGACCTTTCCACAGCGCACCAGCGCCCTCTTCGCGGACAATGCGCGCAACAGACTGCAATACGCCGCGATATCGCATAGATTTGCCATCACTAGCGCGGCCATATTGCAACTGCAACATACATACAGCCAGACATATATATATATATAAATACATATTTACGCATTCATATATGTATCCATTTGGATTGACATATTTGTGTATGTACATAATTACAAATACACATATGTACTCATGTACAGACTGGCACACATATATTTACATTTACATATTCACACATGTACACACACACAGACAGACAGAAACTTATATACATACAGATACATGTATATATGTTTATGTATATTAATGCGTTTGTGTGTACGTGCGTGTACGTATGTGTGTGTCTGTGTGTGTGTGTGTGTGTGTGTGTGTGTGTGTGTGTGTTTAAGTGCAAGTGCATAAGCCTGTATGTGTTTGTATGTATATGCATGTATGTGTTTTTGTGTGTGTGTGTATATATGTAAGGGTATATGTAAGTGTGTGTGTGCGTGTATGTATGTGTTTGTGTGTGTATATGTAAGTATGTGTGTATGTGTGTGTGCGTGCGTGTTGTCTGACTTGTAGGCGTATTTTGAGCACGTCCAGCGGTTGGCAACACAGTCTGGCAACACTGCCTGCCACGGCGCCTGCCACCGCGTGCTGTGCGCCACTCAACCGTCCACCCTTCACACTGGGGTCATATCCCACCATCACCACACCACCCCTCCTCCCAGGGGGGAGGGGGGGCACAGACAGGTCAAACGCAAAACAGGCGGCGGTCCGAGGTCAATGACCGGTAATACATTGTTCCTGTATGTGTATGCGTGTGCGAAGAAAAAACAAACATATATATATATATATATACGTGTGTGTGTGCGTATGTTAGTGTGTGTATGTGTTAGTGTGTGTGTGTGTGTGTGTGTGTGTGTGTGTGTGTGTGTTGTGTGTGTGTATCTGCTAACTAGATATATAGGCAATATTCAGTTGATGAACTTGCATATACTGTGTGCAAATCTACAAGCAAACAAAACAACCCCCCCACACACACAAAGACAAACACACAAACACAAACAGAGATACACACAAACACACAAACACAAACAGAGATACACACACACAAACATACACATACACAGGTGTAAACAGACATAATAATACTAATGAGTTCATTGAACAAGTAACTTGTTCAAAGATCGCATCACACACACACACACACACGTACAAACTCGCAAGAAAAATGCGTTAATTAAGAGCTTAATCTGAGCGAACATTACCGTTACACACACACACAATGTGTGTGTGTGTGTGTGTGTGTGTGTGTGTGTGTGTGTTTCCGCGAAATATGAGAAGTCCACATCACACAAATACCCACCGCAGGCTATGCCCATGTCAAACTGGTTCACACACATATACACATACACATACACTGACACACGCGCATACAAACAACGGGAGATGAGCAGGGCACATTGTGTGCGTGTGTGTGTGTCCTGAAGTGATTTATTGTTGGAGCTGGCAGGAGCGCGCACAATTCAATTGCGTTCGTGCGTGCGAGCAGAAATATCAGCCGAAGCAGAAATATAACAAGAAGTTCAGGCAGAGAAAATCGAGACAATCTTCAATCGCCGACTTTTATTGAGCGGTAAGTGTTTGAATAAAACTGACTGACTTGTATTTTAATGAGGAATAATTTTAATTCGCAATTGTTTCAGACAGAATTCTACTTGCGAGAAGAAATTTGCAATTTAAGCGTATAAACGCGGGAGTTTCATGAAACAAATCACGAAGATATAATACAGAAATATTTAAATTTTATTTGGAATATTTGTTAATTATTGAATGTATGAAGAATTCACCAAAAAATCCGTTTTTCATCACTTCCGTTATTTGTTTAATATTAAAACTTCTTGGTCAGATTGTGACGGGAGCAGAAATTTCGCCTGATTCCTGCTGAAAACCTGCTGCTTCTGATTTCTGCTTGTGCAGAATTTGTTCTGTCCAGTTATTTATTATTGCTGACTAAATCAATAAATTTAATAGAAAAACACACAAATATAATATTAATTCTATAAAAATAATATATTTGGCAAATTTAGGAAAAATTTCGCTAGGATTTTTTTTTACAAAATTCAATTATATATTTACCGAAAATGCTCTATTTATCCGACAGGCTCTAATAATCCGGCAGCCTCAGGTATGGGTTGAAAAATAATCCGGCAGGCTCTAATAATCCGGCACTTCCTGGAAAGGCTTATTGAAACTGCAACCACGATTCAGTTATAGTTCAGAAACAGTTTATTTAGCAATGGGCGATTACTACACAGAACAATATACTGTGGAGATACGCGTCTTCTCTCGTCCCTGTTATCAGTGCACTATTTTTTTGTTGCAGTTTTTGCGCAATCCTTCCGTGCGGAGTGACCAAAAATAATCCGACAGGCTCTAATAATCCGGCAGGCTCTTATAATCCGGCGCCATACGCAGGGGATCGAAAAATAATCCGGCATGTCGGATAAAAAGAGCATATACGGTAGTCTCCCATGGGAAGCACAAGCATAATTAATCCCAATTACACTCAGGTGAAGTCAGCCAGGTGTTAATTTTACACCATATATATGTTACAAATTGAAAAAAAACATCAGCACAAATTAACAAAAGTAAACATTTTATCAGCGCGTGCTTTTTCAACAAACAAAACAAGACGCATTTATTACATGAATTATATTACTCAAAGTAATTATCGGTGAAATTTACGACACCAATTTTGGCTGAATTTCACCATAACACACACACACACACACACACACATATAGCAAATCCATAACTGAAACATGTCAGATTAGAGCGGTTAATCTGTGTGAACCTCATGGTTGTGTGTGTGTGTGTGTATGTGTGTGTGTGTGTGTGTGTGTGTGTGTTTGTGTGTGTGTGTGTGTGTGTCCGTGTGTGTGTATGTTCAGGTCATTCGCTCATATATCACAAGATCAATCTCAACGCACACACATACACACACACACACATACAGACACACACACACACATACAGATACGTGATGTATCACACAATCTAGACATATTCCTACACGAAGCGCACTCACCAATGCGAACACACATCACAGAACATTCACGTCCGCAACACATTGATGTGATGTGATGTGATGTGATGTGATTGTGAGGTGATGTTGTCGGTCGATGTGCTCACACAAAATATACCATATTTAGGCGTGTATAGGAGACACAATTTTGGTCTAGGTTTTCATTTTAGAAACAACTTATACACGAGAAAACGTGTATAAGTAACCCACTGAAGTTCTTATACGGTAATCTTCTGAATTTCTTATACGAATTTCTGAACACTTCTGAATTGCTTATTTTCTTGTGAATTTATAATCTTTCTGAATTTCTTATATGGTAATCTTCAAATCTAGAAACAAAATTCACATCAAAAAATATAGCGTAAAACATCATATTGGAACGGCATTGCGGCGTGAAGGTTTAAAAATAGAACGGCATGCCGCTCAAATACACGTTTAAGCACAGCAGTGCAGATTGGGCTCACAGCGGGGGGTAGCATATATAGGTGCTGAACACGCTACAACAAACGCCCATTAAAACACAGTTATGTCTCCGCGATATCGCAGCGTCGAGAGGAAATGTTGGTTTATGCTTGGAAGGTATCCACTGTGTATTGGGATTGGAAGAGAAATTGGAAGGAAAATTTGGTGAAAAAAACGAATTTCCTGCGATGATCCACACAATCCCTGGAGATAAACTTCAAATTTTGTTCTTTTAATATTATGCTGATGTTCTTACACAAAAAACGCATTTATATATTATGCAAAATGACCTGCCTGTGAACACTTTTACATAGGTCTCCCTTGTGATTTCATTCAGACAAGCATATTTTAAACAATCTGACACGACTTTTTCCTCTCGCCATGAAAAAAACAGGAAAATTAAAATTCATTCTCTACAAGCAAATGCGAAAATTCGACCGGAAAGAGTGAACGTCATGACTAAAAAAATTACCAGACAGACATAGTAAATATGGGGAAGCCAGGCATAAAAGGCCTAGTGTAGTAAAACCAACAACTCAAAATTGTTAGCTTTCAACGAGCCAGTCAGTTTTACGCACCAAAATAACTTCAGGAGAAAATAACACGGCTACAATCAAACACGCACACACGAAGCAGTAAAAGTTTAAAAACTAGAAAACATGAATAGCACGTCTCAGTCGCGTTGTATTGACTTATCAAAAATATATATTTATACGGCAGATACTCCCTCGTGTATACGTGCAATATTTATTATTCAAGTATGAAATGTAATTTTCTGGTGTTTTTGGTTTTGTTCATTTGATCTAGCATGCACAATCGATATATTTAGTGAGTCAAAATAGAAAAAACACCAAAAATATCAAATATTTCAATAAGAATTTTATTAAACAACACAATCCGACTTGGTGAGACCAAAAATTGTGTTGATTTTCGAAAACTACGAAGAACAGATGTATTTATTATCGTTTTATCATAATTAATATTAAAGTTGTTGATGATATTGTTATTCATGTTATTACTCATTAATTATTCAGCGCAAATAGAAATGTGGTCGCAGCGTAGCGAGTTCATTGTCCGGGTCATTGTCCTCGCGGTGACCTGTCGTCTGACCTTGAGTGACCTGGCAGTGACACGACCCACAGTGACGGCTCAGCAGGTCAATGACCTCCTCGCCGACTTGCGCTCTCTCTACGAGGCCGACCTGAGAAAGAGCGCGTCTGTGAGCGATGTCACACTGAAGGGCAGTGAATGTGAGTGATTTAGTGATTATAGTGATTATAGTGATTATAGTGATTATAGTGATTGTAGTGATTACAGTGATTACAGTGATTATGGTGATTATAGTGATTATAGTAATTAGTGATTATAGTAGTTAGTGAGTATAGTGAGTATAGTAATTAGTGATAATAGTAATTAATGATTATAGTAATTCATGATTATAGTAATCAGTGATTATAGTAATTAGTGATTATATTAATTAGTGATTATAGTAATTAGTGATTATAGTGATTATAGTGATTGTAGTGAGTATAGTGATTATAGTGAGTATAGTGATTTTACCGTAAGTCATTTTGGTGATACCGTGAATGATTTTAGTGATTTTGATTTTGTGAGTGATTTTTGTGTTTTGTTAATGTGGGTGTGTGAGTTAAAACTGGCTCGATAAATTTCCGACAATAATACAATTAAAAAATGGCAAACATCAAGCACAAATTGTACAATTTCATTACATTATTTTTGAGCATTGTAAATATATATTTACACAAATAATACAAAGTGTGATATATGGAGGATTATTAAAATATATTTGTTCCTGTTTTTACCATATTACTAAATGACTTTAGTAATATATATATATATATATATATATATATATATATTCACTGTAATAAAATTATGCTCAAATTTTTATTTTCAAATGTTCTTGTAGTGGACTCAGTTCTGACGAACCCGTTCGATGAGAACACAGCAGAATCGTTGGACGTTGACAACGAAGCAGAAATCAGCGCTGGTCTGTACGAGGGCGATATGATTCTACTGCCTTCCGAGGTCAGTCGGCAGTGTTGCCAAGTGCCACTCGGCCGATTTCTGGGCTGCCAAGCGAGAAATTCATCGCGAGCAATTAGAAGAAAAACAACAATTTCTCGAATTCTGCACAAATTGTTAAAATTACCCTAAAACATTGTAAATAATTAATTTACAGAACGCCAATAATTTTTGCTAAAAATAAAACAGATTCTACTTTTCATCGAACTTTTGTTGGTAGACATTGCTACGCCAATGTTGACAAACACGCGTGTGTCAACGACACCGAAAACGCTCTGTCAATTGCGTTAAATTCGCTTAGTCTTTACAAAGACTGTACAATGCGTTGAATTCGCAACTGACAATTCGCCTTTAAAAAGGCGGGGCTAAATTATCCGCTAATTAAATGCTCTTAAAAGAGCAGCTTGATGAATTTGGCCAATTAGCAGAAAACACGAGTTTTCTCGAACACTATATTGGCGCCGTCCACAAACAATACAAATAGTCGTCGATGACACACACAGATCGAAGATACACACGGGTTGATGATACAAACAGCAAAAATGAGCGAGTCGAATAGGGCGAGATCTTGAGGCACTTAACAGCGAGCGATGAGCGGTGCCTCACAGCGCTCTGCGCGTGACTAAGTGTATTTCGGATTTATGCCAGTATCGGACAATGAGTGCGCTCACCGGAAGTTGTCCGATACTCACATAAATCCGCGCTGCATGGGTCTACTTGCGCAATGCGCAGAATGATATTTTGTACAGGGAACGCGACGCGAGACAACAATTGCACACATAAAACAATGCACGACACACTCAATAACATATACATGCAATAACATACGTTCCGCAAATATAGACATGTATGCTTGTGCGTTTATATAGTGATATTAAATAAATCATTAATACATCATAACACACATATAAATATAAACAACAGTGCACCTTTAAAATAACACAATACATTAATTACCATGACACGTGAACAAATAAGTAAAATATGCAAGCGTGCAGCGCCTACAGTGCCCCCTCCCTAGATGTGTCGATGACGAAAGAGACACGTCGATAACGCAAAGGAGGCCGTACTGTGCGACCGCTACGTGTGCGCAGTACAGATTGTGGCAAATCGTTTCTGGACTGTGTTGTAGACGCATTAGAATATGAACTGTTGTGTGTCGGAGAAGAGTGTGTATCGATGTGTCTATGTGGACTCACGTGTTCGGTGGCTGGACATTGTATCGCCAATTCTGTTGTTTGCGGCTCCTCCAGTGGGTCCTCGCACAGATCCGTTGTTACCCTCAAGTCGTGTGTCGGCAGCGAGGTGTCGTCGATGAAAGCTGGCTTGCAGCGGTCGATCGATATGGTCTCCGTGTGTCCCTTACGCGAAACCACCATATGTTTATCGGATCGCTGTACAATGGCGTATGGTCCGTCGTATGGACAGTCGAGCGGGTAACGGTGGCTGTCGCGCCTCACGAAAACGTGAGCTGCTGACTGAAGGGCCTTTGGCACGAAGGACGGTGCGTTGGAGGGTCGCGGCAAGACGGGACGAAGCCTGCGCATATTCTTGCGGAGAACTGCTGCAAACGACGCTGGATCGCCGGAGCTGAGGCGCGTGTCGCTGACCAGCTCACCGGGAAGACGCAGTGTTGTGCCATACACAAGCTCCGCCGTGCACGCTTGCAGATCGGTCTTGTGCGTCGATCGGATGCCGAGCAGCGCCATGGGTAATGCGTCCATCCATGACGTCTGCGACGCGCGTAGGCTGGATTTCAGCTGTCGATGAAATCTTTCCACCATACCGTTGCTTGCCGGGTGATAGCTGGTCGTGCGTATGCGCCGACAGCCCAGAACTCGACTCAGTTCGGACCAGAGAGCCGATTCGAACTGGGCTCCGCGGTCGGTGGTGATCGTGTCAGGAACGCCGAAACGGGACACCCACTGATGGACGAACGCACGTGCGATTGTCACCGTTCTTATATCGGGCAGAGGTATGGCTTCCGGCCAGCGCGTGAAGCGGTCGATGCAGGTGAGCAGGTATGTCTGGCCCTGCGACGGTGGTAGCGGTCCAACAAGGTCGACGTGAACGTGGCTGAAACGTTCACTGGGTGTCCCAAATGGTGACACTGCGCTCTTTGTATGGCGGGTGATCTTCGAACGTTGACAGCTCACGCAACAACGCGTCCACCGGCGTATGTCGCGATCCATGTTTGGCCATACGAAACGCTTCGCGACCAACTTCACTGTTGCTTCTACTCCGGGATGTGACAGCTCGTGTAGGCTCTTGGTGTACAGTCGACGCAAGTCTGTGGGCAGTACCGGTCGTGGTGTGCCAGTGGACACATCGCACAAGAGCGAGTCCTGGCCAAACTGCACATTCTGGAGCTGTAGGGAGCCTGGAGAATCGCGAAGTGAAGAAAGCGACGGGTCTTCGGCTTGCGCCGCGGCCAGTGAGGCAAAATCATCCGTGCGGATGACGGGCGAAATGATTGCTGCTGTCGTGCGTGATAAAGCGTCGGCCACCTGGTTCTCAGCACCGGGGATGTGACGAATGTCAGACACGAACTGGCTGACGAAGTCTAGATGTCTCATCTCTCGTGGCGCGTACTTGTCGGAGTTGGAAGACAATGCGTGTACCAGTGGACGATGGTCTGTAAAGACGATGACATTTCGTCCTTCGATCGTGTGCCTGAAGTGACGCACGGCCAGATAAACGCCCAGCAGTTCTCTTCCGAAGGTGCTATATTTTTGCTCGGTTTTTGACAGAGTTTTTGAAAAGTAACCGAGGGGCTGCCAGTCGTCATGTACATGCTGCTGTAATACGGCTCCGACGCCGGAATCGGATGCGTCAACGTGAAGGCTAAGCTCAGCCCTGGGTATTTGGTGCGAAAGCATGGCGGAGGTTGTCAGAGCTTGCTTGACGTCGTCGAAATTTCTGTTGGTGTCCGCACACCATTCAACAGGTGCCTTCGAACGCTTTGCCCGGTGCGTAAGCAGGGCGTGCAACGGCTTCAGCTTTGCAGCCGCGTTGGGTATGAAGCGTTGGTAGTACGCTACCATCCCGAGAAAACGGCGGAGCTGCGATTGCGTTGTCGGTTTTGGAAAGGTCTGGATTGCGGTCATTTTGTCTTCGAGGGGAAGAACTCCATCGGCAGTCACTTGATGTCCCAGGAATCGGATTGAAGGGACCCCAATGACGCACTTGTCAACATTCACCACCAGACCATACTGCTCCAGACGAGACATGATAGTTGTGAGCAGGCGTTCGTGCTGATCGTGCGAATTCGATGCGAGCAGCAAATCGTCCAAATAGCAGAATACGCCGTCGATATCGCGCAGAACACCGTCCATAAAACGCTGAAACGTCTGCCCGGCGTTCCTCAAGCCAAACGGCATGCGTACATACTCGTAGAGGCCGAATGGTGTCGCGATTGCCGTTTTGGGAATATCGGCCGGTTCGACGGGAATCTGGTGGTAGGCTCTCACCAGATCGAGACTGGAGAACACCTTGCAGCCGTGAAGCTTAGCGGAAAAATCTCGCAGGTACGGCAGCGGGTATTGATCGGGCACGGTGCGGTTATTCAAGGCGCGATAATCTCCGCATGGTCTGAAATCACCGTTTGATTTCGGGGCTAAGTGAAGTGCTGATGCCCACGCGCTGTTTGATGGACGCAAAATGCCGAGTTTCAGCATCTTGTCAATTTCACGCTTTGCGATGCTGGCTTTTTCGAGCTCTAGGCGACGTGGGCGACAAAAAACCGGCGGTCCGTGCGTGATAATGTGGTGAGTCACGTCATGTTTCAACGCTACAGGACCCGTCGGGGCTGTTGTCACCGCTTTGAAGCGCTGCATGATTTGTTCGTACCGCGAAACTGTCGCAACACGAATGCCGACTGAAGAAATCGTCGAGGTTCTTGCCGAAGTACAAACGTTGCCTCTGTGTAAGAGGCGCTTGTTACGCAAGTCGATCAGGATGTGGTGCGCGTGCAGAAAATCAGCTCCGATGATTGCCATGTTGACTTGCGCAACTACGAAAGCCCATTGAATCTTTTCACCGTTTTCAAAGCGGATGGTGATGCTGCGCTTGCCGTAAACTCGAATTTCGGATCCGTTGGCGGCGGTGAGTCGCTGTGTCGTCGGTGTCAGGTTTTGTTTGTGGTGCGGCGTCGGTGGTACCACACTCACCTGAGCGCCAGTATCCACAAGATACTTTGTTCCGCTGGTCTTGTCACAAATGAAGAGCAGCGGCGCGTCGGTAGAGCAGCCTCCCAAGCATTGCGCTACATGTTGGGGGCTGTCTAGTTTAAAGACCATGAGCAAGGTGGTCTGCAGCGACGCGCGGCCGCGCCAAACTGCTCGTGGTACCAGCAGAGAGTTGATGGTGGCTGGACGTACGTTTGTGCAGGTGAGTGTGTTCGTGTTGACTGACCTCGTCGTGGAGATGGCGACTGCTGACGAACAGATTGGCGTAATGTCGATCTTGCGCGGCTCTCACTCCTTGGGGCGAATCGTGGCTCGCGCTCTGCAGATCTCGCGGTCAGTGCGGACTCCAGGCGTCTGTTGGTCAATTCGAGCTGTTGGATAGTGTCCACCAGCGAAGATACAGCTTGGCACAAATCGCTGCGACCGTTGTCCGTACTCTCTTGAGCGTGTGGCACTGACTGCACATGATTGGCCGCTAGTTGTGGCGTATTCATGCCGCTGGCTTCCATGTATCGATCAGCAGCTCCGGCCAGCTCGTCGAGAGGGGTAGTCGCAGGCAGTAGGGACAAGGCCGCTCGTGCTGCCTGTGGGAGTCTCTGCAAAAATAGTGTCCTGAGCAGCCCTGAGTCTGCAGGTACGTTGCCGGCGATCAACAGCTCGTGTCGCATAGACCGCAGAAGAGTCGTCGGTTTTTGGTCGCCGAGCTGCTGCTTTGAAAGCATTGCTTCAAGGCGACTGGCGTGTGATTGAGCCAGACGTTCCTGCAGGGCCGTGCTGAGAGCGGAAAACGATTTGGGCCCGCGCAAAACATCACGGACCTGTGTGGCGATGTGTGCTGGCAAGTTGGCGACCACCAACTTGAAACGCGTTTCGTCGTTGTCGATGCCGGCGACATCGAAAGCACACTCGACCTGGACCAGCCAAACTTCGGGGTCTTCAGGTAGAAACGTTGGCAGTCTGAATGTCGTTGCTGGCCTGCAAGGCTGGGACAATTGTGCGCTGGCGATCTGCGTGTCAGTGGCTGTCTTCAACTCGGGGTCACCAGTGTTGGTAGACATTGCTACGCCAAGGTTGACAAACACGCGTGTGTCAACGACACCGAAAACGCTCTGTCAATTGCGTTAAATTCGCTTAGTCTTTACAAAGACTGTACAATGCGTTGAATTCGCAACTGACAATTCGCCTTTAAAAAGGCGGGGGCTAAATTATCCGCTAATTAAATGCTCTTAAAAGAGCAGCTTGATGAATTTGGCCAATTAGCAGAAAACACGAGTTTTCTCGAACACTATATTGGCGCCGTCCACAAACAATACAAATAGTCGTCGATGACACACACAGATCGAAGATACACACGGGTTGATGATACAAACAGCAAAAATGAGCGAGTCGAATAGGGCGAGATCTTGAGGCACTTAACAGCGAGCGATGAGCGGTGCCTCACAGCGCTCTGCGCGTGACTAAGTGTATTTCGGATTTATGCCAGTATCGGACAATGAGTGCGCTCACCGGAAGTTGTCCGATACTCACATAAATCCGCGCTGCATGGGTCTACTTGCGCAATGCGCAGAATGATATTTTGTACAGGGAACGCGACGCGAGACAACAATTGCACACATAAAACAATGCACGACACACTCAATAACATATACATGCAATAACATACGTTCCGCAAATATAGACATGTATGCTTGTGCGTTTATATAGTGATATTAAATAAAACATTAATACATCATAACACACATATAAATATAAACAACAGTGCACCTTTAAAATAACACAATACATTAATTACCATGACACGTGAACAAATAAGTAAAATATGCAAGCGTGCAGCGCCTACACTTTAAACAAGTTAATAGCATCATATTAAAAACTTAGGCAAGATTTATCATTGGCGGAACAAGTCTGACTCTAAATCTTGTCGGGAACAAGCGAGATTCGAACCGAGGTACGTTACAGCTTGACGCCAATGCGTGAGAGTGTTTTTGAGGCATATTTGTGTGTGTGTGTGTGTGTGTGTGTGTGTGTGTGTGTGTGTGTGTGTGTGTGTGTGTGTGTGTGTGTGTGTTTTATTTTTGTCAGACCAAACAGCTTCGCGTGGCCGTAAATGTGGACATGTTCCCTGCGCGAAAATGGCCTGGGGGCATTGTGCCCTATTTTATCAGCCCCGAATACGGTACTGACTAGCAAAAATTAATTAATAATAATAATAATAATAACTACAGGAACATTAATAATATATTTGACTCAAGTATAATATATAATATTAATATAATTAAAATTATATTATATTGTTAAATAATATTTATCAAACATATTTATTTAATAAACAAATTTATTTAGTGGTTTATTCCTGATTGTAAGAGTTATATCTGGTGTTATATCTGGATTCTCAAAATTGCTATATCATTGGTTGTCTTGAACTACACTCGCACTTGTTACCCCTGGGGTAATATAGGATTTTCTCGGCGGTAATGGATGTGGCGACGAAAAAAAGCTTCACTTTAGCCATAATTGGGTAACAGGCTGGAAAACGGTGGGAGCTACGCGTATTACCCCTCGTATAACCCCTCGTATTACCCCTCGTATTTCCCATCATATTAACCCTCGTATTACCCCTCGTATTACCCCTCGTATTACCCCTCATATAACCCCTCGTATTACCCCTCGTATTACCCCTCGTATTACCCCTCATATAACCCCTCGTATTACCCCTCGTATTACCCCTCGTATTACCCTCTTGTATTACCCATCATATAACCCCTCGTATTACCCCTTGTATTACCCCTCGTATTACCCCTCGTATTACCCCTCGTATTACCCCTCGTATTTCCCCTCGTCTTACCCCTCGTATTTCCCCTCGTATTACCCCTCGTATTACCCCTCGTATTACCCCTCGTATTACCCCTCGTTTTTTCCCCTCGTTTTACCCTCACATTACCCCTCGTATTACCCCTCGTAATTCCGCTCGTATTACCCCTCGTATTACCCCTCGTATTATCCCTAGTATTTCCACTAGTATTACCCCTCGTATTACCCCTCGTATTATCCCTAGTATTTCCACTAGTATTACCCCTCGTATTACCCCTAGTATTACCACTAGTATTACCCCTCGTATTACCCCTAGTATTACCACTAGTATTTCCCCTAGTATTACCCCTAGTATTACCCCTCGTATTACCCCAGGGAAATCTGGGTCGTCGTCATCTGCTTTCATCCTACCATATGATACGAAGGCTCGATTTTGCACACCCAATTTCCCAATGATGATATGTTTTGATATTATGGAACAATTTTATTCCTGGGCAAGAGAGAAATAGATTCAATTTTCTGTCCCCTATATGTTTTCCCTACATGGATCATTTGAGCTCTTATAGACACACCCACACACACCCAAACACACACACACACACCCAAATACACATAAAGTCACACACAAACACAAACGCGCAGACACACACACACATACAGGCACACAAATACAGATACACACACACACACACATAAACACACAGACACACACACTTATTAACATATTCTCGCAACTTGTGCGTTTCCGGTTGGGATTGGAGTCGCGTGTCTATCTATCTGTCTATCTATCTGCCTATTCAACATCAACAACAACAACAACAACATGTATTTGTTGCGCCGCTAAAAACACCCTAGCGCAAACAACTCGAAACAAACAGCAAAGTGGTGAATACTTGACTAATACCTGCTGTCAATTGTAAAAAATAAAAATAAAAATCAGCACAGAAAAAAGAGCGCAAAATCACAAAACAAACCAAAATTGGAAAAACAACAAGACAGCAAGACAAATTCTACACAAATAGCACAATTCCAAAAAAACATATATATATATATATATATATATATATATATATATATATATATATATATATATATATATATATATATGTGTGTGTGTGTGTGTGTTGTATGTATGTATATGTGTGTGTGTATGTATGTGTGTGTCTGTATGTGAGTCAGGTCAAGCGGAGGTCACAATGATACAACAGGCAATCGACATAATCAACACAATGACCTGTGTCAGACTGGTACCATGGAACGGAACTGATAAAGATTTCCTAGTCATCTGGCCTGTGAAAAAACCGGCAGGGTGCCTGTCTACACACACACATACATACACACATATATACACACACACATACATACTCACACACAGACACATTCATACATACACACATTATACTACATTACATTAAGACATTTGCTTTCGCGCTTTTCATCCAAATCGCTTTTCATCAAAAACGCTCACACACACACACACACATGCACACGCACACACTCACATACACACACTGACACACATGCACACTCACATACACTGACATACACACACACACATACACATATAACACATACATGCATACGTTCTGTGCATTCAGTCTAATAAGCAGAATATATATATATATATATATATATATATATATATATATATATATATATATATATATATATATGGCCCTAATAAGTCAAAACCAATTTTTGGTTCTGGAAGTCAGGGGCACCATTTACATCTGTGCAAATTGCATCCATTTGCAACTGTGCAGGCGATTTTTATGAGTCGATCAAGTACAATTACACAATCAATCAATCAATCAATCAATCAATCAATCAATCAATCAATCAATCAATCAATCAATCAATCAATCAATCAATCAATCAATCAATCAATCAATCAATCAATCAATCAAAAAATCAATCAATCAATCAATCAATCAATCAATCAATCAATCATTCAATCAATCAATCAATCAATCAATCGATCGATCGATCAATCAATCAATCAATCAATCAATCAATCAATCAATCAATCAATCAATCAATTAATCAATCAATCAATGTATTTGTTATAGCGTTAATATGCACAGAAGTACGACAAAATTCAAAAGGCAAACACAACTATGAAGATAAACATGTGACAACAGTAAGAACACATAATACACACATAGCAACACACACACCCAGACACACACACACATACAGACATACACACTGACAAATTGTGTATGTATGTGTATGTGTGTGCGTGTATGGGTATGTGTGTATGTGTTTGTGTGTGCTTGTGTGTATTTGTGTGTGTGTGTGTATGTATATATGTGTATGTATATGTGTGTATGTGTGCTTGTGTGTGTATATATATGTGTATGTGTGTATATGTGTGTGTATGCGTATGTGTTTGTGTGTATATATACATGTATGTGCTTGTGTGTGTGTATATACGTGTGTATATGTGTGTATATGTGTATATATGTGTATGTTTATGCAGATGTTATGCGTTTGTCGGACGTATTGGCGGAGCTCAGATTGTATCACTGCATCCGCCCACATCTCGTTCACGAGCTTGTTTCATCTCGATAGGCAAGCCGATTCACGAACTGCTGCATTCGCTGGGATTCTACCACGAGCAGTCGCGAAACGACCGCGACCGTTATGTCTACGTTGTTGACAGACATATTGTTGACAGTGCGTGAGATACAATGCAATCAGTTCAATCAGGAATTTCACAAACAAAAACCGCAAATTCAAGTGGTCAAAATTATACCTGAACTTGATTTTGGAAGGTAGAAGCACGGGGGTGGAGATCCTGCGGGGTATGTGGGGGTGTATATACCCCACCCGACAAATTGGCTAGGGGTGTATGAATATGTAATTATACCCGAATGCCAGAATTCTGTTGAGTTCAGTTTTAGTTGGCAGTATATTGCCATCAAAATCAGCATAGCAAAAAGTAGCAATACACGACAAATGTGTGTGTGTGTGTGTGTGTGTGTGTATGTGTGTGTGTATGTGTGTGTGTGTGTGTGTGTGTGTGTGTGTGTGTGTGTGTGTGTGTGTGTGTGTCTGTGTGTGAGTGTGTGTGTGTGTGTGAGTGTGTGTGTGTGTGAATGTAATTATATGTACTTTTCATTGAGGTATGTGTGTGTTGTAATAGACTAGGTATAGAATTGTTGAGGGTCTCATGCAATTGACCAACTGAGTCAACTTTGAACACTAATGCATGATGGCTGCCATCCCCCCGAGCCTCGACATAAATCTACAACATTGGCCAGAAGATTCCAGCTAGAAAGCCAAAGCTAAATATCTTGAAAGTCAAAAGTTTTAATGATCACAAGAAAAACACAAGAACTTTACAAAACATAAACCGACCTAAAATTGGCGCTCAAACAACTTATTTCACATGAGAATTTCAAGTATATTGGTAGAAGTCAACATATGGGTCTCACTGTCAATTATGTAAAAATATATTTAATTAGCCCGTGATGTTGAAAGCGAGGATCTTCCAATTAACGACCAATTTAGTGAAATTTCAACATATTTTTGCGTCCAAATTTTCTACAGCTACTGTATACTTAAATAGCATATTTCATTTTTAAACTTATACGTCTCAATTGAAACATCTAGCTGTGTTTTTATATTTTAAATCCACTACAGCCAGGTTAGTAATTATATGAACTTCTTGAGTCTGCTCTTATTCCAACGCTAATTTCTGCTCTGTCTCGAGCAGGATTCAAGCACAATTTCGACAAGCAAGCAGTCATCAACACCACCACTGAATATCAGTACGATTACGCCAGCGTCATGCATTACGGCTCACATTTCTTCAGGTAAATGGCTTACTAATACTAAATATAATATCGATATTATCAATAAAATCCGTACTAATATTAATAACTATAACAATATTAAGAATAATACTATTATTATAAATATTATAATAATTTCGTCATGTATTTGCTTATATTGTCATTGATATTATTATTAAAATTCCTGAACAAAGCAGAATTGGAAGAGTATGAATGCTACAAAGTGCCTGACTAGAATGCTCACAAAAAGTGTAAGTAAATTAAGGTAAAGAAAAGTAAATTAATTTATTGCTCTCCAATAAGTTGAATTTTCAGTACAATTATATGTCCTGTTTTCAATGTGTTCATATCTATGTGTGTGCTTATGTCTCTGTGTGTGTGTGTGTGTGTGTGTGTGTGTATGTGTGTGTGTGTGCATTTGTGGGTCAATGTATGTGTACGTATGTTTATATATCTTTGAGTATATCTTTATGCATGTGTGTGCGTGTATGCCTGCATACGTTCGTGTGCTTATGTATATATGTGTGTGTGTGCATGTATGTATGTGTGTGTGTGTGTGTGTTTGTGTGTGTTTTCAGCAAGGACCGTAGACTACCCACGATAATTCCTCGACGTAACAACACAGCCATTGGTCAAAGAAACGGATTGTCAGTGAGGGATTGCCTGAGGGTGAATTCACATTACGGATGCCTGGAAAGATCCAGATTTGACCGGTTCAAATATTTGGCGCTTTGTCGTACACTAGGCGTGGCCTCAGATGAATATTAGCTGATCTTGATCTGCTAAATGATCCATAGAGTGATCCGCGTTGATCTGCATTGATTGTGTGTGTGTGTGTGTGTGTGTTGAGTGAATGTCAGTGGTTTCCAACCTGTTTGTGATCGATTACCACTCAGCTCGATCAGATATCACTTTATTAACATAATTGTACAAGTAGAACACACACATAAATCAACTGAAAAACAAAACAAAATGTGAGAAATGTATCTGCGTCATTGTTTATGACACCGAAAGTGTTCGTGTGCCGCCTGGAAGGTCCTCGCGCACCACAGATTGGAAACCACTGGATTATGTAGTGCGTGTCTGTGTCAGTGCGCCATCTGGTGGCAAAATGTACCAACTATTTCTCGACCGTAATGACATCACCGTCTCTCACAATGATTTGTCGCCGCAGAGAAAACAACGGTCCTTTGAGACACAGCCAAGTGGATTTCTTTGTATCTTATGACTGGCGGATTCAATTCGTTCATTAGCTGTTATAATTGAATTTCCATTGTTGGCGGTGCGCTTTGGTTTTGGCAGGCTCCTTTTGTGCTTTCATCCACAATTCTCCGCTTCTCTCATCCTACCATTCCAAATTGTTCGCAATTAATTCGTTCCGTAAATTCAAGAAAATTCATCCGATTTTTTTTAACTTCTAGTTAAGTTTGTTTTTTTCTCATCTTATATCTGTGTCTTGTTGTCTTTGTTCTATGTTGACGCTATCAATTTGCATAATTTCTGCTAGGGGCTATTACTGATTTTTTTGGAAATCCTGGTTTGATGGTGTATAAAATTAGGATATATTTTAACAAAGTGTTCTGTGAGAATGGCTTAGCTAATCAATGTGAATATAATGAAATCGACTGAACGTGTAATTTAGTGAAATATATATGAATATATGATTATGAAGAGCATCGAGATGGATATTGAGTATTTTCGAAATTTTTCATGTTTTTCTTTGGAAGAAATACAATAATTTTTTATCAAGATGAATTACACTAGTCTAACAAAATGCAAATTTTTGTAAGAATAAAAATGAAATCATACTCGGAAATTGTACGTAGTACAATTGTACACATAGTTATAATGGAAAAATATATCCCAATATCATACATTTCAACAAATAAACTTGCATTCTTCAAGTATACATCACCACAGAAATACCAGTACACTTTGACACTTGTACACGAAATTATTATAAAAAAAGCAATATGAATTGTGTTAAATTTGTGTATACTTCCTATATTCAGCTCATCTGCATGTTATAACTAGATGTGTGTGTGTGAGTGTGTGTGAGAGAGAGTGTGTGTGTGAGTGTGAGTGTGTGTGTATGTGAGTGTGTGTGTGTGAGTGTGTGAGTGTGTGTGTGAGTGTGTGTGTGTGTGTGTAAGCAAGATGGATGGAGTAATCAGTGAGCAGGTGTTATCCTAGAGCCAGCACATTGGTTCTCACTAACACACACTCACACACACACACACTCACACACACACACACACACACACACACTGACACACACATACACATTTGCGCTACTCCCTTGGGAGTGTGAAATGTCTTCGTCTGACAGAATTAACAAGAGTACAGAACAAAGAAGAGGAGAGGATAGGAGAGAAAGAGTGTGTGAGAGAGAGTTTGGCAACACAGAATATATTTCCCTTGGTGAATAAAGCCAGAACAAACCGGATTTATCTGGTTATGATTGGTTCGGATGGAATTGCTTCGGAATTGATAACAGACGGCTCAAAATAACGCCTGCTGTGCTAAAGATCTGGGCTTTTTTCCCAAGACTAAAAGCGGAAATGGTTGAGTGCACAATTAGCGCAGTGGTCTTCAAACTTTTTCTCAGCTTGTTACTCAATTCAGCATGCCACACTCTGTCAAACTAACACACTATAGATATTATCTTTTATGCTTACTGTATTAGTATATTATTATTATCTTTTATATTTACTTTATTGGTATATTATTATTATCTTTTATATGTAATGTATTAGTATATTATTATTATCTTTTATATTTACTGTATTAGTATATTATTATTATTATTTTTTTATTGTATTAGTATATTATTTTTACTTCACGGAGCTTCCTCAGACTCTAATATTATTAATCCTAATAGCAGGTACAACAATGCTTTCTTGATATTCCGAATTCATCACATGTTTCTGTTACCCCCCCCCCCATCCATTACCCCCGAAAAATAGCTCAATTACTCCCAGGGGCAATTAATTGCCACCAGGGGTAATTTACCCACAGGTTGGGGAGCAAGGAATTTGAGCTAGGCTAGGTTTGGTTAGGTTACAAGAACACACTGACAAACACACGCACACACATATACACGCATACACACACACACACCTATCCAAGAAATCGTATGATCTATTCAATCAAGAGATCAACATGCAATATTCATGTTGATGAAGTGATCATGAAGGACGTGTGGAGCGTTGAACTACAACGGAACGTCCCCAGAACAACAACAACAAGTAACAATTAACAAGTAAGTAACAAGTAAGTAGCAAGTAAGTAGCAAGTAAGTAGCAAGTAAGTAGCAAGTAAGTAGCAAGTAAGTAACAAGTAAGTAGCAAGTAAGTAGCAAGTAAGTAGCAAGTAAGTAGCAAGTAAGTAGCAAGTAATTAGCAAGTAAGTAGCAAGTAAGTAACAAGTAAGTAGCAAGTAAGTAGCAAGTAAGTAACAATTAACTAACAAGTTAGTAGCAAGTAAGTAACAAGTAAGTAGCAAGTAAGTAGCAAGTAAGTAGCAAGTAAGTACCAAGTAAGTAGCAAGTAAGTAACAATTAACTAACAAGTAAGTAGCAAGTAAGTAACAAGTAAGTAGCAAGTAAGTAGCAAGTAAGTAGCAAGTAAGTAGCAAATAAGTAGCAAGTAAGTAACAATTATGTAACAATTATGTAACAACTAAGTAACAATTAAGTAACAAGTAAGTAACAAGTAAGTAGCAAGTAAGTAACAATTATGTAACAACTAAGTAACAATTAAGTAACAAGTAAGTAACAAGTAAGTAACAATTAAGTAGCAAGTAAGTAGCAAGTAAGTAACAATTAAGTAACAATTAAGTAACAAGTAACGAGTTAGTAGCAAGTAAGTAGCAAGTAAGTAGCAAGTAAGTAGCAAGTAAGTAGCAAGTAAGTAGCAAGTAAGTAGCAAGTAAGTAGCAAGTAAGTAGCAAGTAAGTAGCAAGTAAGTAGCAAGTAAGTAGCAAGTAAGTAGCAAGTAAGTAGCAAGTAAGTAGCAAGTAAGTAGCAAGTAAGTAGCAAGTAAGTAGCAAGTAAGTAGCAAGTAAGTAGCAAGTAAGTAGCAAGTAAGTAGCAAGTAAGTAGCAAGTAAGTAGCAAGTAAGTAGCAAGTAAGTAGCAAGTAAGTAGCAAGTAAGTAGCAAGTAAGTAGCAAGTAAGTAGCAAGTAAGTAGCAAGTAAGTAGCAAGTAAGTAGCAAGTAAGTAGCAAGTAAGTAGCAAGTAAGTAGCAAGTAAGTAGCAAGTAAGTAGCAAGTAAGTAGCAAGTAAGTAGCAAGTAAGTAGCAAGTAAGTAGCAAGTAAGTAGCAAGTAAGTAGCAAGTAAGTAGCAAGTAAGTAGCAAGTAAGTAGCAAGTAAGTAGCAAGTAAGTAGCAAGTAAGTAGCAAGTAAGTAGCAAGTAAGTAGCAAGTAAGTAGCAAGTAAGTAGCAAGTAAGTAGCAAGTAAGTAGCAAGTAAGTAGCAAGTAAGTAACAAGTAAGTAGCAAGTAAGTAGCAAGTAAGTAGCAAGTAAGTAGCAAGTAAGTAGCAAGTAAGTAGCAAGTAAGTAGCAAGTAAGTAGCAAGTAAGTAGCAAGTAAGTAGCAAGTAAGTAGCAAGTAAGTAGCAAGTAAGTAGCAAGTAAGTAGCAAGTAAGTAGCAAGTAAGTAGCAAGTAAGTAGCAAGTAAGTAGCAAGTAAGTAGCAAGTAAGTAGCAAGTAAGTAGCAAGTAAGTAGCAAGTAAGTAGCAAGTAAGTAGCAAGTAAGTAGCAAGTAAGTAGCAAGTAAGTAGCAAGTAAGTAGCAAGTAAGTAGCAAGTAAGTAGCAAGTAAGTAGCAAGTAAGTAGCAAGTAAGTAGCAAGTAAGTAGCAAGTAAGTAGCAAGTAAGTAGCAAGTAAGTAGCAAGTAAGTAGCAAGTAAGTAGCAAGTAAGTAGCAAGTAAGTAGCAAGTAAGTAGCAAGTAAGTAGCAAGTAAGTAGCAAGTAAGTAGCAAGTAAGTAGCAAGTAAGTAGCAAGTAAGTAGCAAGTAAGTAGCAAGTAAGTAGCAAGTAAGTAGCAAGTAAGTAGCAAGTAAGTAGCAAGTAAGTAGCAAGTAAGTAGCAAGTAAGTAGCAAGTAAGTAGCAAGTAAGTAGCAAGTAAGTAGCAAGTAAGTAGCAAGTAAGTAGCAAGTAAGTAGCAAGTAAGTAGCAAGTAAGTAGCAAGTAAGTAGCAAGTAAGTAGCAAGTAAGTAGCAAGTAAGTAGCAAGTAAGTAGCAAGTAAGTAGCAAGTAAGTAGCAAGTAAGTAGCAAGTAAGTAGCAAGTAAGTAGCAAGTAAGTAGCAAGTAAGTAGCAAGTAAGTAGCAAGTAAGTAGCAAGTAAGTAGCAAGTAAGTAGCAAGTAAGTAGCAAGTAAGTAGCAAGTAAGTAGCAAGTAAGTAGCAAGTAAGTAGCAAGTAAGTAGCAAGTAAGTAGCAAGTAAGTAGCAAGTAAGTAGCAAGTAAGTAGCAAGTAAGTAGCAAGTAAGTAGCAAGTAAGTAGCAAGTAAGTAGCAAGTAAGTAGCAAGTAAGTAGCAAGTAAGTAGCAAGTAAGTAGCAAGTAAGTAGCAAGTAAGTAGCAAGTAAGTAGCAAGTAAGTAGCAAGTAAGTAGCAAGTAAGTAGCAAGTAAGTAGCAAGTAAGTAGCAAGTAAGTAGCAAGTAAGTAGCAAGTAAGTAGCAAGTAAGTAGCAAGTAAGTAACAAGTAAGTAACAAGTAAGTAACAATTAAGTAACAATTAAGTAACAATTAAGTAACAACTAAGTAGCAAGTAAGTAACAAGTAACGAGTAAGTAACCTCAAAACCCGATGCCACTTCGGCACACATTTTTGTGGTTGCAAATTCCGATTTTGCTTGTTCAAATTTCCTCTATCTTTGACTATTTTAAAAATATATTTTACTAAAACTTGTGTTCATTCATACGTGTGTGCATATATATGCGTGTGTCTGTCTGTGTGTCTGTGTGTCTCTGTGTGTATGTATTTATGTATGTGTGTGCGTATTGAACCGGAAATTTTGCTGACGTGTTTGAGAATTTTCCACAATGGAAACAGCCGCTGACACATACACACACACACACACACACACACACACACACACACACACACACACACACACACACACACACACACACACACACACACATGAGTGCATTGGGAATGATAGCGAGATCTTGCTATCAATGCCATGCAAAGTGTATGTGTGTGTGTGTGTCAGTGTATGTATGCCTCTCGACAGCATAGAAACATGCTGATCTGGATGAAAATGTGATGTGACTCATGTATCTCTCAAACACACACGCATACACACACACACACACACACACACACACACACACACACACACACACACACACACAGACATACACACATACAGTCTTGGTTCTCATTGAGTCGAAAGTCATTCACAGCCACTCGACTGATAAGCGCTTACATTGCAGTACGCCCTTTGTGTGTCTGTCTGTCTGTCTGTCTGTCTGTCTATCTGTGTGTGTGTGTGTGTGTGTGGGTGTCTTTTTTGTCAGACGTTTTGCTTGGGTGTTATTTAAGTCTTTCACGTGTGATCGAGAGTTCAGGTTAGAAGTGTTTTCGGACAAGAATTGATTTCAAATTTGCTCTGAAAATTGTTTGTTTGTGTGTGTGTGTGTGTGTGTGTGTGTGTGTGTGTGTGTGTTTGGCGTGTTGGACAATGTAATTTGGCAAATTTTTGAGTTGGGAAAGGAGAGAAAGAAATATATATATATTTGGTTAAAAATTACGCAACAATATCTTGAAACGACAAAATTTACCAGTTATTTTTTTAAATTTCGTGTTTGTTCTATATGATATCATGATGACGATGCGGCTGATGAATTTAACATCGTTCAAAAAATAAATTCACCATATTTTGCATTGAGTTGGTATTTTACAATGAAAAATGAATTGTCAATTTTATACTTTTTCGCCAGTTTTTCTTTCGGGGACATTTTCGACAATGGCACGCGTGTGGTGGCCTCTTGTGTTCTATCTTCTCTGCGAGGGCTTTCTACTAGTAAGCTGCCGACCTCAATCTGAAGGTAAACTGTTGTACAACACAAAACTAACCTGATACGGTAAACAATTGGCAAAACTAAACATAAATCGAATTTCTATCTCAAAACCATTGTGAAAAGCCTGTCGTTTTTTTATCATATAACATATATGTTTCATATGTTTATGTATTTTTAATTATGTGTTTATAATAATTATTTGTAATATAGTGAATTGTTTATGTATATATAATTATGTATTTATAATTACATGTTGATATGTTTATGTGTTTTTATTCTCATATTTTTTATACAAAAACAACAACAGCGTTTAATATATATATATATATATATATCGCACTTTCAGAAACAGCAGCGCGAGAGAAAAAACAGACACATGTATTTGAATCTTTGACACAACATCCAAACAGCGTAAAATAGCAAACAATTACTCGAAAGCATGCACAAATAAATGTAAGCGAGAAAAAATCTTATATATATTAACTCATATGTTAAGGAAGCATTTAAGTCATTTTCAAAATCAATAATAAAAATGGACATTTTCTTGCTCAAAAGATAAAAATGTAAGATTAATTGATAGATTTTTATTGCGCGAACGTGCGTGTGTGTGTATGTGTGTGTGTGTGTGTGTGTGTATGTGTGTGTGTCTTTTGCAAAGTGGATTTGACATTTTTCCAGTTAGGACCAGAGGATTGCTAGATGCATGTACAGGTTCGACTTCAATCATTTTCAGCTGATGATCGCAACATTTTTGCAACTAATTTCTCGCTAAAATGGATTATAAAACGTTTTTTTTCTCCAAAAAAGCTGACCACTTTTCGGCTTGATCTAGGTATAATTTATATTATGTACACTCGACTTTTATACTTGTACCAACATCAGCTACTATCACAACACCCAACATCGTATTAACACCGAAAATGATTCCAATGAAAACGCGCAGGAAGCTTTTCAAGATATCAAGCAAGAATCACCATGGCGAGAGAATATGCCCTAGCGAAACCCTTGAGGAAAACCGAACACGCTTAGCCGGCGAGAGATTGCGATAAGTTGGCCTATGGGTGAAGACTATGAAATTTGTCTGTTTCTGGCAATGCCTGACAAGCCGATAACTAGGTCGGTTTTGTGCCGTCCGCAGTCACGACGCCGTCTTCCGTAGCTGTCCGCCGGAACACGGCCACTTCCGTAGCTGCTGGCGGCGGTGTCCGATGTCGAAATTGTCGTCCGGAGTCTAGCGGCCACATTGGACGGGGACATTGGACGCATTCGACCGGCCGGGCGTTGATTACGAGACGCGTCGACCGCGCTCCAAGATCCTTGACATCAAGGGCGAGATCACGGTCATTTGTCACGGACAAACATTTGTCGAGACTTCAGGACAAGAGCAGTGAAAACCTCAAACCACACTGGAACAGATCTGCAAGAAAGGTTTCCTTGCACCATTCGGACTCATCTTTTGGAGGTTTGGCTCCTGACCTGCTGAATGTCCGGGCTAGATGGGCGAGTTTGGGAATGAGGTCGCCTCATATTTTTGTAGATCGTCAAGAGCTTCAGGGCGTAGGCTCACAACTCACGACCACACCGCCCACTCAGATCGACGAAACCAAGCCAGCAAATCGAGAATTGATTGGATTTAACCGGACAGACTTTGGCGCAACTTCCACCAGTAGCGGACACAAAATTCCGGACAACAGGAAACTCCAGAAGTCCACTCCGATTCCCGTCAGCAACCGCAACAGAGTCGGCTTGAGGGACGTGGTTGAGCATCATCATAGTGGAAGACACACAGCTGACCTGGCCAGAGCTCTGCATAAACTCGAAGAGACGGTGAGGGATATCGACAGACAATCACATTCTTTGGGATGGACCTTTCCCAGAGAAAAAACCGGACGGTTTTCAGATTCCGGTACGGCGCACACACTGACATCCACTGCGAAGCCGATGACAAACATCAGGAACGGTACGATGAGCTTCACCAGCAATAGCATCCTGGGACCGAGGTGGAATACCGGCCAGAAGCCAGCAGTGTTGTCTCGTAATAGCGAACGATTGTCAACAGAGGACACGCACGGACATCTGTCGAAGATACCTGACTTGATCGATGACAGAGACAATGCTCTTCTTCGCCGTAAAGTGCCCGAATCCGAGCGAACGACCCTTGATAACCTGCTCAAAACAATTCAAGGTACATGATCTTATTCAAGAAGAGCTCATACTATCTTGCAAGTACACTTGCTTGGGGAACTTGAGAATAATGGATATACAGGGTGATCAAAAGGCGCACACATCAAAAACATACCATATATGAAACATCCATTATGTTTGGTTAGGCAAAAACTATTACTTGTAAATAATTTTTCAATATGTATGAATGAATAGGTACATATTAGACGACGACGCTACATATAACATATGCTAACATTTTCAGTAATACATGCCAGAACTCTTTTTTCCGCATTTGAGGCTACTTTGTGGTGCGTGTTTACTCTAATGTTGTGTTAAGCTCCGCTGTAATATTCATCTTTAGTTCATCGTGCATAACTCAATGGTCAATGTTGTAGATAGACAGCAAATTGAACGTGGATGTATTGCAAGCAATCTTGCAACATTTTACTGATGTAAAAATAGGGGTGAGGTGATGCAAGCCATAGGTATAATAATGGGTATTCTTGAAAAAATCACAGATAACTTGGACGCATAGATACGGGTCCAAACAACGATAGATAAGGAAGGAAGAAAACCTTTGCTGAAAAATGTCTCATGGAAGATGTAACATACAAAAATTCAATGACGTCTTTTACCATCTGAAAAGAAGTAATATATTAGATATTTTGAGAAATAATCAATTATTAGAAACAGTAGCAAAGTGTACATACCACAAACATTGGTGATTTTTCCCTAATCATTCATAATATAGTTTTATATTTTTTATATGATGATAATAATAATTACAGTAATGATATGTAGAACAGTCACTGGGCTTTTCCAGTCATATTGATTGAAGTTAAATTATTTTGGAGCGTAATTAGTTTGCCATGAAAAATTTTCATGGAATTTTGAAAACTATTTTTTCATGAATTTTTTATACGATTTGTTTTTTAAATTAATCTTTTGCTTTTGTGTGTGTTTGTGTGTGTGTGTGTGTGTGTGTGCGCGCAAGAGTGTAAGTAATATGGACTGAATTGGGCTAGATGGCATGTTGATGCATAGGTTATCTGTATATAGGATATTTGTTAATGCTTGGACTTTTTGTTCACACAGACCCGTTGACGGACGTTCGTCAGGACAATGATGATCTGGCATCACTGCTTGACGTCGGGATCGAACAGCCCGACAGTGTCTCGGCTGAGGAAGCAAGCGCAGGTGATGACATCAACAACATCAGCACCTCCAACACATCCAGCACATCCACAGAGCCGGGTCTCATTGCAGCCTTGAGTGAGTCTGATGATTTGGCTGTCAAACAGACCACCAGCTCAACAGAGAACGCAATACTGGAGCAAATCAACGACCAGCCGCAAAGGCTGGATAGACCTTCTCTGATAGCACAGTCTGATCTGTTCAGTGATTCCCAGCGTCAAAACGAAAGTACCTTCTCCAGTCCGTCGCTGAACCAAGTGCCTACACAAGAAACTCGGACAGCAAGACCGCAAACGACCACTGAGCAATTGGTCAAGCTGGTCGGAGATTCCGTGACCGAAGAGACCAATTCGGTTTCAACTGGAACGTCTTCTCAAAAACCCACCGTGCAAAGAGACGGCACAGCATCAAGCACAGTGCAACAGCCAACTTTGCTTGAAGACGCTTCAGAGACTCGTGAAATCAACGCGACTAACTTCATCAATTTCGCGGCCACCAAGAACAATGAAGAGCTGGATGGTTTCGAAGAGACCGAAGATAAACAAGATGTTTTCCTTGATTCATACACAAATGAGCTGGATGGGACGAACAAAGATAATATACTTGATGAAACCAACGTGGATGCGATAATATCCGACAACCTGACAGGGTTGGAAAGGGAGGATTCGCTGGACGATAAGATAAGCTCGGATTACTCAGATGAGGAAGGAACTGACGAAAATGATCCTAATGAGACACTGACTCAAATTGACGACGAGGTAGCGGAATCACCGGCCGAAACAAGTCTATCATCTGAGAAACCTAATGAGACAGATTTGTCGATTGAAGATCGCACACTGGATGCGGGCCAGATGGAGCCGCTATTCCGTGGAGAACTACAAGATGTGAGCCAGCTGAGCGACACGGAAGTGGATGGGGACTATCAGGCATCAGGTATAACAAACACACACACCATGGATCAACATTTCTAAATAACAAATTTCAAACTTTTAGATTTGGAATAAACTTGATTTTAGAAATTAAAATACACCTGATATAAATTCTAAAACATACAATATGTGATATGCTCATTGTTCAAGTAGGTCTGCTTTATAACCAGCAATACACTACTGAAGTTGTATTCAAATCTCTTGAAACATTCAATATTTTTGCTGATTATATGCTGGTGATTTTCGCTGTTTGCAATATTCGGTGTTTGCGATCTTCTCGATATTTTCAATTTTTCCAATGTTCCGTCAATAATAGGCTGTGCTGCTTGCAGATTTCCAGGACACTCTTCCAGACAACGACAGTCCAAATGATTACTCCCCGGCGGCGGATCAGGATGAAACGTTGCCGTTCGAATATGACTATGATGGCCCCAACGCAGAAGACACATATGATGGTGATTGCATCAGCTCTTATCTCGTAGAGCAGGGGGTATACACACCCCTTGGGGGTTATGGGAACCAAAATTATTATTATTAATATTATTAATTTCAGGCAAATCCAGTAGCATGGGAAGAGTGCAAGCACTATTACCACCCTAAGGTGGCCCCATGTACCGGAAGCGCCCAAAAGATTCAGAGAGAAAGAGAGTTCGAAAAGAAAAAAGTCTAGAAAGAGAGTTGGAAAGAATATAATAAATAAATAACAATAAATAATAAACCATCATCCGATAACACTCCATAATGTCACTCCGCCCACGTTCCTCAATAAATAATAGCAATCAACAATAAATATGTGATTCAGTAAATAACAACCATCAATAAATAAGAATAAATATTAATAAATAAGTAATAAATAACGATCAAGAACAATAAATATGATTCAATAAGAAACATCCAACAATAAATAAAAATATGATTCAATAAGTAACAACAACACAAATAAATATGATTCAATAAACAAAAACAACACCAATAAATATTGTTCAATAAACAGCAATAACAATAACAATAAAGTCAGGTGTATGGGACTCGATTTCCGAGTACTGGTATCAATTATCAATGGTTCATTAAAATATAATAATCAATAAATGTCTTTTCTCCTAGTAATCCCTATCTATATGACAGTGAATTCAAGTGATTGAAATACTCGTGGATCTGGAGGTCATGCTGGTAAATAACAGCATTGGTGATAATTGTTTGAACAGTCCAATAAAGAGGAACATATTCGACAATCCATTGGGGATATGGAACCAATTGAAGGTTAAGAACCCCTGTGGTAGAGACTTCCGAGCAATGCTATTCTCTCTCCCTTTCTCTGTCTTTTGACGATCAAGTTGAGTAGGGATTACGGTCATGCATTTTATAACGTTCCCTCTTTTCCCATTTCAACTTCTTTATTGATTTGAACATTGTTTAATCAGAGGCGGCACTGGACGAAGATCCGGAGGAGACACAAGTGACAGTGGCTACACCACCCAGCTCGAGAATATCTCTGGACGCGTTCCTGTTGGCGGTGCTCAGCGAGAACCTTCAGGGTTCTGGCGATGTTGCTCGGAGTCTCTCCGACAGCGTCTCCCGACTGCTGGACGACACGGAGATCATTGGATATCGCTTCGGCAACCACAACATCAGTGTGAACGTCACCAACATTCAGGTGAGAATGATTGCTGAGGAAAATCTGTGCGCCCGAGGCAAATGACGGCGAAAGGAGAGAAGGAAATATCAACAACAAAAACAACAACAATGAATATTTGCTATGGTGCACATGTATCGTCAAAGGCGTAGAGGAAGGGAAGTATTTTATTATTATCGTCAATTACAGGCAAATCCAGTAGCATGGGAAGAGTGCAAGTGCACTATTACCACCCTGCGGTGGCTCCATTTACCGGAAACGCCTAAAAGATATAGACAGTTTGAGCATAATTTGTATGTGAGCCCCACGCACAACCCAAGAGATATCCAAAAACTAAACCAGAAAAAATATCGAGGGGCAAACCAGGCAATCACACAAGTCAGTGAACATAATGGAAGACATCATAGGTCAAAGAGAAGTACAGATACAGAAACACCCATGCATGTCGGCAATGAGCGCCTTTAGATCAGTGGTTCTCAACCTTTCTTAGTGTTCAGGCACCCCTTTCGAATGAGCTGTCAGTTCTCACACCCCCTCGATTCTTGATAGCTGTATACGAAAATATGAAAATTCAAACGACGTCATAACAAAACTTTATTATTCAATATTCATTCACACAACTCCTCTAAGAGGATTAAGCAAAACTACGGTTTTCAGGAAAAATATAATACATATACTTATTTTAAATTTTGCTTACAGGAATCCGGTTCAGAATCCCTGGTCTAGGTGGTCGCCGCCTAACAAGAGTCTAACATCCGCTCTTGAAGCAGGTCCTGTTTTTAATCTTGCAGTGTGTCGGACCACACTCTCTTCACTGCATGACAGTGTGTTCGTTTCTACTCACTTACTGGCATTTAGCCTGGTCGAACAACTGAACGAATTGCATTTCCCAGCGCTGCTGTGGAAAATGAAGCGTTGACGTATTAAATAGTTGGCAATCAGAGAAAAAGGTTTCAAACTGCTGATCTATACACTCGAGTTGTGTGTGTATGTGTATGTGTGTGTGTGTGTGTGTGTTTGTATGTTTTCTACGGTGATGACGCGATAGGTCACGGGAGGAGAGAGTTTGAAAATGCTGAACGCGTCTTCAAATCTTGACGACTTGCAGATCAACTTCACCCTACGCTTTAGCATCCGGTGAACTCTAAACGGACTCACATAATTGCTGACTCACGCACACACACACACACACACACACACACACACACACACACACGTGCATACATACATCTAATGTCACACAGGATTTAGCTGAAATGCAATTGTTTGAATCTGGGATGAATTGAATGCATTGAACTTGTGATGGAATGTTGACTGAGCGCATTCACTTAGAGCGCTTTGTTTAACTGAATCAATGACGAACATTTAAGACATGACACCCAGGAGAGCTTGAAATTTTTGCGCCCCTTAATCTTGGCGTCAACTCAAAGACAATATATTTGTTTATATAGTGTAAGCATAAAGTGTAATGCTCATTTGATAAACCGAGAACAATGATTGCTGGAAAATGATGAGACATGAATGTACAATGAGAAGAATTACTGGAAAAAACAAGACAATTTTACGGTGCACTCGATTTTAGAATCACCGATTCGCCGCACCTCTACAACCCGTGCCCAGGTTCTAGATCGTCTCGTTCTCTAATAGGTCCACCACTGCTTTGAATCATGCAAATAATCACTACCATTATTATAAATAATAATTGTTATGATTATCACCGCATATGAGACTGTTATCTGTATCTGTATGACTGTATCACTCAGAGCCGTAGCAACCGCCCCCCGTACCCCCCGGCCGGGGGTGGGGGGCCCGAATGTTGAGTGGCCCCGTTGCTTCACGTATGATATAAAAAATTATCATATTTTTTATGTATAGCCTTTACTTTTTTGCTCAGATGTTTTCACCTGAGCTTGTATTATGTGATTATGTATAATAAATACATTCATTATTTGGTGATTGATTTATAATGGGGCCCCAAGTGTTGCCTTCGAGGGGGGGGGCTCATAATTCCTCGCAACGGCTCTGGTATTACTGTTATGAAACTTGTTTGTGTTCAGCTTGACGGCCAAATACGACGCGGCAGGATCAGTGTCCAATCTTCAACGACGTCTCACCAAATTCCTCCTCTTCAACTATCCGAGGCAGGCCAACGGAAGCCTGCAGGTGTTCATCAACAATGCCACAGGTCACACCAAGAACTATTTGTTTTCATCAATTTCTTAATTATATTATTTTCAGAAATGCACATGCCTCGAGTGTGTGTGTGTGTGTGTATGTGTGCGTGCATTTATTTACATACATGTGTGTGTATTCACCCAGTTGTATGCTAGTAGATGATGAGCTAAGCTCAGTCTGTTCTGCCTCGTATTCTCATTTTATTCAGTTCATTTTTCAGCTTGGTTATGTCGTTTGACATCACAATTTCCTCAAGCAGGAAAATCTACATATCTAAAATTAAATCTACACATCTAACATTGGAACTGTCTACACATCTAACATCCAAGGATCCATCCAAGGATTCAAGGATCCATCCAAGGATTCAAGGATCCATCCAAGGATTCAAGGATCCATCCAAGGATTCAAGGATCCATCCAATGATTCAAGGATCCATCCTAGGATTCAAGGATCCATCCAAGGATTCAAGGATCCATCCAAGGATTCAAGGATCCATCCAAGGATTCAAGGATCCATCCAAGGATTCAAGGATCCATCCAAGAATTCAAGGATCCATCCAAGGATTCATCCATCCAAGGATCTACACATCTAACATTGAAACTGTATCTTTTAATTTCTTTCAAACACTTTTAAACCTGTATTTTCATGATCCCTATGTGTGATGTGTGTATGTGTGTGTGTGTGTGTGTGTGTGTGTGTGTGTGTGTGTGTGTGTGTGTGTGTGTGTGTGTGTGTGTGTGTGTGTGTGTGTGTGTGTGTGTATGTGTGAGGCGGCAGTGGGGTGTCATCTTGATCTGCAACATTCGACCAATGACCGCAAGCTGTCCATTGAGAGTTTGCAGCTGATGCCCGCCCTGCCCGAACCTGTCGTTCGTCTCACCGGGCTGGCCCGTCTGCCCAGAACGCTTGCCAAACTGCGCTTTCGTGAACAATTCCCGCGGGCCGTATCGCAGGCAAGTCACAGTGGAGGATCGAGAAAATTCTTCCATCGGGGCTCAATTAGATGTGTCGTGTTCCCTGAGGCTGACATAAATGATTAATAACTTCATATATATGTGTCTTCTTGAACTTCACACTTCTTGGACTGAACAAAATGAGAAGATCAGATTTTCTGGTTGTTTTGGATACGCCCCTGTTTCCTCAGTGCAATGGTTCTCAACCATTTTTCAACGTTCAATGGATTTCCTTTAGAAAATGCTCCGATGGCAACATTCCCACTCGTAACGTCATAGACATAGATAGATAGATAGATAGATGGTTTCTTGACCACAGTGCACAAAATACAACATACAACATTTCAAAGCATACATACTCAAACGTACTGCAGTCCATACACACATACACACACACACCGAGAGAGACACTCACTCATACGTTGATTCGGACATATAAATTAAAAATATCATACACAATCTTACATGCGACGTGATGGGGATATTTCCCGCTAAATAACTCTTCCATCTTATTCAGACCATTCACTTCTCGGACGCATCTTGAGACAGGACAGTCCTACACAACATGTTGTTCCGTTTGCATTGCTCCGCATACGCACAGACGCTCATCCCTCGGTAAACGGCCCCTTCCTCTTCCATTCCATTTCCAGTCTCGATGCTCAAGCTATGTGCAGATACCCGGAAACGAGTGAACAGGCAGACGTTTTTCTAGAGTGCGCTCTTGGTGTCTCTGCCTGAATGCCAAACACAAATTTGTTGGCAGGTGGTGAAGCGGAAGTTGAGCTGGCGTATCGAGCCGGTGATGAAGAACAAACTGTGGCAGGCCATATCAGCCTCGCTCGACGCTCTTCCCATGGACACTGTCGGGATTGATCAAGCGCTAGCCAGCTACCTTCCAGAACCGCTGGCTGGTTCCAGCTACATCCCCACGCTGTCTCCTTCCCAACTGCTCGATTTGGCTTCCCGCTAGATGCCGCCACTAGCGGACTTCTTTTGCTATCAAAAATCATCCATGTGTGTGCGTGCGTGCGCTCTTTCGTAAATCCTGATGTTATCACAAGAGACGTTGCTTGTATTAATCTACTCACACAGACGCAGTTTGTACATTGGAGGAGAGAAATTATTCGCGTGAATTACTGGTCAAATGGCGTGTATATTTTGACGTACAGAAATTAACACTTTATCGCTCATATGAAATTATTGCATTAACTTTTGCTGCCATTGCAATAGTCTATATTATACCAACGATTCCATTGATGTTTATAAATAAAAAAGAGCATTTAGTGAATTCCATTGAAGCTAAAACTGGTCGGTAGTTGAATTCCATCCAGAAATGGAGTGATAGCATGGAGGGAAGACAGAACTTTGGCGTGGATATAAAGTTCTCCAGTTTGGAAATATAGCTAAATACCGATTGCATTTGAATCTATATAATTGAATATATATCGTCTGAAGAACCATCCTTGGGTAACTCCCTTATTGTTCATTCAACTACATTGGAGACGACAAAAACTAATTCTGTTCATCAATCAAACACTCCTCGTGTTCCGCTGAAAAGTTATCTGAGAAACGGTTGAGAAATATTGCGGAGCAGACTTCTGTGCTCACCACACGGGAAACTGGGAGCAAAACGTCAGCGATATTGGTCAGCAAGTTCAAGATTAATATTTCACTCTAAGTTGTATAACTGTTTCCAAAACCTGCTCTATTCGGCTTTATATACTCCACTCAGCGCTGGTTTTTGGAATAACTTCTTCTAATCGATATTCTCACCTTCTCTCTTTCTTTGTATCTGTCTGTGTGCGGTTATGTGGAGTCATATTAAGAAAACCCATGATATTCGCTCTAGTGACGCTTTTATGCGAGCGAATACGCCAGTGCTAACCTCTTGGCGTGAATCAGCCCACATTTTCTTGTCATTTGCAGTCCGGTCGAAAGAAAACACACACACACACCAACGTCCACAGATCTCCGAATATATATTTTGTAACACGCAACAGTGATAACAGCTATGAGCACACGTCCAGCTGGAAACAACGTCGAGACTCAGCGAAAACACACACACAAACACACATAATCGGCCATAATGACGACGTCGACGACTCAACAACACCAACAAGCCGACGAGCACAAACACAAACACACTTTCAGGCGACACGATACCAGCACAAATCGGTGGGCTCAATCACGCCACAAATCGACGTCCAAACTCTGGCCGAATCAGCTCGGAGCCAATGGCGCTTGACGCTTCTCAGCTCAAGCAACAATCGAGCTGGGATTGCAGAAATTCACGTTCAAACACACACACACACACACACACACACACACACACACACACATACAGGCAGGCAGACTGACAGAAAGACAGACAGAGGGACAGAGACAGAGGGACAAACACCAACCTACGCCAGCAACATCATCATTAACAATCGCTTGGAACACGAGTCGGCAAAGTGGAGCCAGCAAATACCATAAGCTGATCAAAATCAACTTCTAAGCTGCTGTTTCCAATATAGCATTTGGCTCATCCATATCTACCAGTATCCACAACAATGTGAACTGACTCTCTTACACACACACACACACACACACACACATACACAGAGAGAGATATATACAGACAAGCAAACATACACATTGTAGTCCGTAGGCTAACAGTCGTTGAATCATCACAAACATACCGTCGATGTATTTTCAGGCGTCACGACCTCCTGGACCTGCGCGTCCAACAACCATCATCATTTGACCGTCGGGGCTCGCCAGCGTGTTCCAGTAAGGAAACAGAACGTATCAGCAGTTAGCATAAGACAGTGGTTCCTAAGCCTGCGGTAGGCGCACCACTAGTGGTACGTTGGGACCTTCCAGGAGGTACGCGAACACTTTCGGGGTCATGAACACAATGACACCAGGACATGATACCCAATGTGTTTTGTAGCAAAGAAATTTCTCGCATTGACCAGCTGGTGGAGAAGAAGCAGATACAGTCCTCGCATTGAGTTGTTGTTTCAGTTGATTATTGTGTTCTACTTGTACACTTATGCATATAGTGACATCTGATCGAACTTAGTTTCCCTAAGGAGCCAGGTGGTACGCGGCGACTGTACGCGGAACCTCCAAGTAGTACTCGATCACAAAAATGTTGAGAAACACTGCCATAACAAGGTAGACGCATAGGATCATCTCGGGGCGCCCTCCAAGAGATCTACAAGAAAAATGTGTTCTTATGAACCCAGCCACAGTTCCAAGAATCGTCTCCACAAATAATCGTAGACGTACACGCAAAAAACGCGCCAAATTTTGAGCCCAAATATTATTTTGTCCATGCGCAATAATGCTCCTAAGCTTTCACAACAAAGGCAAGACTATGAACAAGCCAGCTTGTAAGTCGTCGGACCCGAAGACATGGCTAGATGTCTTGATTGTAGGCACATATTCCTTGCATTACTCTATGTGACGATTGAGGGGAAACACTTGGCAAACTTCTTGACAGAAAATGGAAGTGGCACAATTTTTAGCAGCCTTATCCCATAGAAAAACTCGTCTGGACGTCTGACTTCCTAACTTCATCTCAACGGAAGCGACAATCCTGCTCTTTTTAAACCGATTCTTCAGTAGAAAAACTGATCTATTAATCTTACTGGAGAATAAAAATAGAACTCGACATGGAGGGCAGCAGAAACTCGGAGCAGAAATGGACTAATCTGTTTTCTTCTGCTCAGATGACCGAATCATTTTCACATGCTGGCTCCATGTGGAGCTGATCACTAAAGCTTGAACTAGAATTGTGCATCCAAGACATCTTGATTCGCAAAACACTCCGATCTACAATTCTCTCTGAATTCTAAGATACCTGACTGAATCTCCGAAGTGTACCCTTGTGAAATCAAAGACCTTGACGACTTGCAAATACCATAGGAGAACCGCCAGGTTGTGCGTGTGTGTGATTGGGGAAAAAGACTCGTCTCCTTAAGGCAAAATCTATGGTACAAATCTAGCATGAACCCATGCCCAAAAACGGTCTGCTGACAAACACACCCTCAACAACAACAAGATGGCAACAATTCTTCACAACAATCAAAAGGATATTGTCAAATCTACACACCCGTCTACTCTTCAAAACCCAACACTTCTTCAAACTCACAGCGCACTAAAAGTACCAGCACACACACACACACAAACATACATACAGACATAAACGGCTAGCCACATCAATTCCTGCAGTGGCTTCCAAACAACAGCCCGCTTCTCAATGTGATCATAAAATCTACATATTTCAATACACGTACTATTTTACACACATACACAGAGACATACACATGTAGATACACACACACACACACAAAAGCATACACATGTAGATACACATTCACAAACATACACACACTAGCACACAGCATCTACACACACACACACACACACAACAGTGTACATACTCTCTTATAAAGCATAACAGATATAGGAGTACATATTCCCTGCGAAATATGCCGAAATTTCACATAAATAGCCATAAACACGCAGATATATCAGACATATAATCTAATATCTAACACGTTTGCGCACAACACAGCCTACTCGAATGGGTGTGTGTGTGTGTGTGTGTGTGTGTGTGTGTTGTATGTGTATGTGTATGTGCATGTATATGTGTGTCTGTGTGTACTTTGGTACAAGATATTGTATTTATCAAGGTGTAATATATATTTAGGGTAAGTACATTATTGATTTGGTCAATATGAAATTTGTGCCCAAAATTGTAATATACATATGCGATACTTATTCAATATTCTTGTGCAATAATTTGCAAAATGATGCTTGCAATTGGTCTTTTATCATTGCACATGCAACAATACGCATCCCATCGTAGCCAGTCCTGTATATGTACTAATTTTCATAAATAACAATATATAGGATAAAAAATTGAAAATATAATATCAACCGTTATGGTTTCTTGTAGAATTAGCTTTTTTGTTAAAAAAACAAAGTCAAATTTAGAAATGGCAACGAAGCCAAAACACTGCCAAAAAAATGAAGTAATTTATCAATCATCATAATTGAATCTTTTTAAATTTTGTTCAAATATTTCATTTGCATATTCTACGCCGGTGTTTTCAGCTATAAAACATATTGAGCATATTTTCATTTTCAGAGACAAACCTACAATTTGGCGTCTCGCGGTCAAATTGATTTTTCTCCGACTGCTTTTGAGCATATGTTGCATGTTTGTACAATAAATTTTTGTTCTATGAGGTCTGCTATTTGTACACATATTAACGTCATATATCATATTGGATTGGATTGGATTGGTTCTGCACGCATGTATGTATGTCTGTGTGTCTGAAAGTGTTGTGTGTGTCTGTGTGTGTGTGTTTTTGTACATAAAAGTACAACACTATACTACTTTTTCTAGAAGACAACATATCTAGAAATATGTACACACGGCATCGCACTCATACATACACACACACACACACACACAAACACACACACACACACTCGCAACCAGCATGTCCCCAAACAAGCCCCTGAAACGTCTTCATTGGTGATGTCACCGGGATGTCATTGAAGACTGCGCTGACAATGACAAACATGTTGAAGATTCCACGCTCAAATGTAGCCCAAAGTGGCGTACTTTTTCACAAACTTGGCGTCAGTCTTGTCATTTTCGGCTTTGCTGTACAAACAAACAAAACAAACGCCAAGAATATACCAAACTTTATAGACGATGGACAATATTATTGGCTATCTATTGATGTGGTCCGTAACCTGTGTGGGAATACCCACTGGTGAGAAATGGAAGAGATGCCAAGTGGAAAGCTAAATATCCGAGAGAAGAGCAAATGCTTATCAATCCGAAATCTGTACTTTATCAAGAACAAAACTTAAATTTAATATTAATTTGAATTTTACAACGGACTTGTACTAAAACAGATCCTTAGCATAAATATATAAGGTTCAGATACTTAAGGAAGACTTACTTGTCGTCCCAAGGACACGGATCGGTACTGGGTGAAGCTGCCGATGAAGATGAGGTCTTCTTCGTCGATTCCTCGCTGGATGGCTGGCCAGACACCCCACTAGCGGCAGATTCTTGCTTGACACCGGCGGTGCTCGAGCCGTCCACCAATCGATCTGAAGCAGAAGTATTTCTCTCCTCTGTTTCTCGCTTGTCCGTTGATGAAGACGCTGGCAAGTCGACCGATGGCTTTGTGATGGCAATATCTATACTGTCATCTCTGTAGTCCACCAGTTGTTTATCGAAAATTCCAGCAACTTTGGTGGAAGTTGCGCCACTCGACTCGGACGACTTGGTGCGGTTCTCGCGTCGCACTTTGCCGCCTGTTCGTTTCTCTTTGTCGGCGTCTCGGCTAACAGCACGCGCGTAGGCCTTCCGATCACCCCCACTTCGTTTAGTATCTTGAGCCGACGTTGATGCGGGCGTCGTCTGGTCGTCGCTACAGCTCTTCACTCGTCTCTCCTTGTGTCGGGTTCCGTGCGAAGTGTGTTGGCGACGACTTCGAGACGAGCTCAGATTCACCTCGCACTCGCGGTCGACGGTGTTGTAGATTGGATCGTCACCTGTCTCGATCGTCTGTGCACAGCCGTCTGCCAGCTTGACAATCTCGGTCCGAGACGGAGTCTCCGAAGCCGAGGAGGCCGACGCTGTGATCACCTCTACATTTGTTGAACAATCTTCGGATTTCCGAGGTGGTTCTTTTGTTTCAACTATGGCTTCAGTTCGGTTGGCCTCACAGTAGATAGCAGCGACGGTTTCGGAGTCTTGGAACATTGGCGGTGGCAGAGCAAACGAACAAGACTTAGAGGTAACAGTTGAGCTCTCGGACGCAGTGTGGCCCTGTCCTCGTTTAATAATTGACTGTGTTCGTTTTTGTCGTTCATTATCTGTGGAGCTTGATTGGATCGGGGCTGCTTTACATCGTCCAGGAGAAGCGGTGGATGCTGACACCACCGGTACGATATTTGGCTGAGAAACACTGGAAGACACTGTCGTCTTGATCTGCTCATCATCTGCTGTCAATCTGACTTCACATGAGCGGCTGAGCGTGCAATCCACCGACACAACTGGTGTGGACGTGCTGCTCTGCAGACCAGGTGCACTACACTGCAGCTGACTACGTGTCGAGTGTTGCCCAACATTGCCCGAGGCTGGCAACGACATATCGGACGATGTACGCGAACAGACCCGCTCACCAACTGTCACACAATCACGCAAGCTCTGTTGATCGTCTTTGGGTGCCGCGTGGGGTACTTTCGTCATCTGGGATCCTACATTCTGGTTGGACCAAGTGACTTTTGTAGCACAAGGTACAATGGACGAGGAAACGGTAACCACTAGAGGCGCGTCTGCTGTGCTGGAAACACTTTTGGAACAGCTGGCCGAGGCACGACCAGAGCTGCACGCGACCGAAGTTCTCGCCGCCGAGGCGCGCGATGTGCAAGGCACACTCGCAGACTGCGTGACACTCACACTGGCTCCGGCGGTCGCTGTTGTTCCACTGGCCAATGAGGCAGTGACTGACAAACAGCTGGACGAGGCTCTTGTCGATGTAATTGCTACAACTTGAGACGAGGATGCCGGACCACCACCACCGCTTGCTATGGAAGACGAACTGGCAAAGGAAATTGAGGTCAAAGCGCTAGAGGATACTCTAGACGCCGTCGTGGCCTCTACACCACTTGAAGTGCTCGGCACCATGTGTGTTTTGGAAGACATGGTCTCAAGCGACAATTTGGGCGTGGATTCAACCGCCCTGAAAGAGGATTTGGTGATGCCCGGCGCTCCGCTAGTCACTGCCGCTGCAGACGGTGTAGATTTTTCGCTGCTTGATTTAGCTGCGGTTTTCGCCTCGTCACCGATCGCCTCGGGAAGCGACGGCATTGTCCTTCCGCTGCCCGGATTGCGATGCTGACCGCCAAAATTCGCAACCATCGTTTCGGTCAAGCCACCGCCACGACCGCCACCAGAAACTCTGGAGGCGGATGTTGCGGTGGTGGTGGTGGTAGACGTGGCGTTGGCCGATGTGGTTGAGGTGTTGGATGTGGAGGTGGCACCGACAGCAAGTGTGGTCACAGACTCGCCGACAAATATTCCGGCATCGTCTTGTTTTCTGTAAACACACACGGTAAACGGACCTTGTCTGAGAGTCACATCCTCCCAGCTGGAGAGGTGTCTTGGAAATTTAAACAGTGAGCATAGCCGTTGATGGAGATGTGTTTTCGCGGATGCCCATAGCATTAGTCGCATACAGGAGCACAACACAAACCAGAGTCGTAACTACAGCCTCCCGAGCCACCCGGCCGGGTTGGCGAGTGTTGAGAGGCTCCGTTGCATCAAAAATTATATTAAAATTTGTCATAAGGTGGCGCATATATGTACCCCGCTTAATGGAGACCGATAAGCCGCTGGTAACAGCATTTTCCCAAAGTCGGGCATCTATTAAAATTGTGATATATTTACAATAATGGGTGCCAGGTATTGCCTTCGAGTGAGGAGACCATAATACCTTGCATCGGCTCTGAAACAAACACATGTCTTGGAACATAGAAAGTTCATTTAAAGCCAGTGTCAAACATGAATACAGTGTTGTAGCTGAACGTGTCGCCGTAAGTAATTGACAGACCACATATTCGACAAGAAGAAGCCGAGTACGCATTGGTGGCATTATCAATTATATGAGCCAGCCAAATCTAATTGATACACAATCTACCACTGGCAAGTGTAGGCAATTCATGTAAAGTGTAATCTTTGAAGCAGCCGGATTCCAAGCTCTTGCAGTGTTTCAAGTTTCCTTGTGTGTGCGTTTGCGTGTGTGTGTCCGTAAAAGGTTAAAGATTAAATGCCTCAAGTGACAGCTGCTATACGGAAAGAAGCCGAAGCTTATGAACACACACAGGTGTGTCCCGTGCAGCTCGCTGCCACCGCAGAGCCGACCCTCTCCACGCTATGACGTCACAAGGACGGAAGACGTATTAGAGAGGACCACTCCCCCATGACACAACACTCGTAGTCCAGTGGCTAAGACGCACGCTCTGTGCACGAGAGGTCCAGGGTTCGATTCCCTGGCGAGGTGAAACGATTGGGTTCGTTTCTGAAAGGGATAGCCCAATTGTCGCAATGCGGGTTTTGTGTGAGCGCAGCCGTGCAGTTTCTGTGCTGGCGGTGACTGCAAAACCCGTGCGCCTGGACCTGCGGTGTGCCAACCGGGGCCGTGAGGCTTTGCCCATGCATAAATTCACGCGAACATTAGCCTTTCCACTGCTGTGTTCAAATGCGTAAATGTATTGATTATTTATGACACAACACATGATTGATACCTGGTACCCATTTACTGCTGGGTAGACAGGGACTGTTGTATTATAGAATTCGCCCAAAGAAGTTTTCCTCCGCCGTGTTTTGAACCACGGACGTCCCGCTTGGGAGGCGAGTGTTTTACCACTACACCACGGAGTCCAGCAAATGAGAGCAAGCAAGAGAGCGATCATAGCAAAACAATCCAACATAGTTGAATGGGTTTGAGAATAACGGAGGTGAACGCTTACACAAGGACGTGTATTTAATGATTATTTTTCGCTTTGCTACAATGAATTCCTATCAAATATACCGCGGAAAATTGTATCAGAAAATTTCTTTGTTCAATAGCCTCCAATCTGGAATGAATGAAAACATCAAATTTGAACAAGAAAGCATTAGGAAATCTGAATCATCCCATCACTTACCATGTCTCGTTAATAAAGCATACAACAACCCATAAAACTCACGGAATATAATTGCTGTATCTCGATTCAGTTGGGACAAAACCATTTTCATATTTGATTAGCTGAGCGCTACGATAAACATATCACTAGACTTCATCCAGCTTAACAGCGAAATAATGCGCAAAATATGAAGGAGGGCAACCCGTGACGTTTTATGTGGTCATATGTTTGAGAGTCACTGGATTGGTTTGTATTGAGCAAACATCCACACGTTTTCTGACACAGACACACACACACACACAGACACACACACACACACGCTCACATATACACTTGCAAGCAGTTAGCAGCAGCAAAGCTCAAGTGACATATAGACAATGTGATAACAAAAACTGTAAAAATATGATTGTGAGTGTCAGCATACAATTCGTCCACCAAGAAGTCTTAAAATAGCAGACAGATACACAAACACACAGCCATGACAGTACACCGAGACCAAAGGGTAAAACCGAACACAGCAAGTTATCTGGAGCACTTACAACACCAGTGAGCTGAGATCTGCAGTGGGAGACGTGTTGGACTTGCTAGTGTGACTCAAATCGCCTCTGCAAATCACCAGAGCACACCTGGGTTCAGTTGGTGTGCTCCTGAGGGAACCAGTGTGTTTCGACTAGGGTAAGTTTGGTCCAGCCTAAGTCCTGACTCTCTATATCTCTATTTGTTAGGACAGGTAAGGTTGGTTTAGGTTAGGTTAGTTGGAAACAATAAAGAGAGCCAGTATTGAAACGTACCCGAGGCGTAATATACCTAGCTCCATATTCTGAGACGTCCAGAGACGGGATAGTCTGAACCAGGGGTTTGCTATACGTGTGGACCGGGGAGGGACATGCAATACACCCTTAGAGAGGACAGGCTCCCTCGGGCTTCTTTTGTGGAGGTGGTCGGAAAATCAGAAGTTCTTGATTTGAATCAAAGGTTTCCAGGTCATTTTCGAAAGGGTGTTGTCAAGCTACAGTGACTGGTATTGAAAAAATTAACGACGTAAAACAAGTTTAGAACGCAAGTCTAAACTACAATTATCCGGTATTGTCACTAGATATATATCAACTGGAGGAGGTCAAGCACATAGAGTCAAATTACATTTCAACTTGTAGATTATTATGATTATTATATATACTTGAAAGACAGTTCGACAGTTCAGTAATCTAGCTCTATATACTTTTAATGATACTAAATACTTGACATAACCTAGAAGACTACAGCGAAGTGGTATTGCACTGCTATTCATCCGGATTTGTCGACTAAAATTGCAGGTGTGTTTCACGAGAATCGTCTCAAGCGACGACATGTGCGTGTGTGGGAAGCGAAGATAAAATTTGGCATCAAAAACAAAGACATTAGTAGTAGATATGAAGTCATTTTTAACCTTGAAATCTCCACAGGTGAGTTATAATTACGAAAATTCAATATCAAATTAAAATAAATAGTATATTTAATATAAAATAATTTAATGCGGAGTTAATAAAGCTAATTATTAATTGAATTGTAATATATAAATATCAAATTTGTATATATTCTAGTTTCTGTCCCGTACTGGATTTTAGACAGTTTTACACACACACACACACACACACACACACACACACACACACACACACACACACACACACACACACACACACACACATACACACATGTGACGCGACCCTAGCTAGCACCTGTCGAAAATCGCCCACCTGTATGGCTGATCTTCAAGTCGTGCCGTGACATTGGGCCGGACAGTCGGATCCGACTTGGCCGGGGTTCCGGCCGTAGCCACCAGCTGGTTGGCGTTCGGAGGCGACACTGTGGAGATTTTCTTCTTGCCAGCAGCGCCGAACGGGAAAAACCTGTTGGAAGTTGTATTTAATTAATTATTTATTAAATATAAATAATATTAATAATAACTGTTAATTAATTAATATTAAATATCAGTCAATCATTATTGATTAATCATTGATTAACATTAAATCATAATCAATTATTAATGAATATTTAAATAATTAATAATTAAATATTAATTGAAATATTATGTTTTTGATTGATTAATTAATCATGAATATTCATTGTTAATTAATGGTAGTGATGAAAAGCAATGAATTAATTAAGCCTAGTGGTGGCACCAAGGAATGGAGGACTTGGAGGAGCTGAAGCTTTCAAAAATGTGCCAAATCCTCCCTGAGTCTTCTCCCAAACACAATTCTGACCATGAACTTTTCGAGTGTAGTTCCTCTCGTTTCTCTAAGCCCCCACATCTTTTTCCTTGCCCCCCCCCCCCCCTCAGTCAACCCCCACTGGTAAAATCCTGGCGCCGCCGCGGATAAAATTAATATAAAACATATAAAAGAAAGCAACTTTTTGTAACTTCTTGAATCCGACAATGTTCATTCCTGATTAGCATGGGAAAATGTGGAAACAAAATTGATTTCTCAATATACAAATGACTTAACTATGCACCGCCACTCGAATCAGTTATTGGTTTAAGAAATTTAAACTATCCATATACTTTTTTCAAGCAATAGCACAACATTTGTGTATATCTACTCGAGAAATGAATTAAATTAAATTAAATTATTAAATTAATTAAATTAGAAGTGAATTAGAGTTATGAGAAATTATCCCCTTGTCATTCGTGATGTCTTAGTGTAAATCCAAGAAGAAATCATCGGTACATCCACTACAGAAACAACAACAGCCCAAAAAAACAAAATTGTTCTATACTGCTTCAATACCTTTTCTTGGATGTAGGATTGGTGGCGGTTATGAGGAGATTTTTGTACTGTTCGGAACGCAGGAAGCGCGGGTAGCAGTCCTTCTTCAACAACAACTCGAATATGTGCTCGGCGGCACAGTCGAACGTGGTCCGACTAGGATTCTTCATGCGTTCCTGCGTCAACTCCATGGTCCTGCTGTCAATGTTGATCTCACACGGCGCTCCAGCGCACAGAAACTCGCTACAACGCACCCCAAAACACATCCGCAGTGAAAGTGTCAGATAAACTGTCCCGGAAATCTTATTCGTGCGTGAATGATTTATTCTCTCTCTAATTCTCCACTCCACTTTTCTTCAGCCAATTCTTTGTTTTCCACAACAGCGCTGATATATCAAATAAATCCACTTGTTACACCAAATAAAATGTGAGTATTTCACTAGAAACAAAAATTAACGCATTCGGATTGATAAAACACACATTTGTCATTCTGGCTTACCTTTAATTTCCCTCTAGTGAATCAAGTGGCTGCTTACATACGTACCTATACTAATCATTCATATTGTATAGACTTACATCTTTATGTAGAGCATACATTTGCATAGACATCATTCATCTTGAGCCGAATGAGGAGAAGGGACAGGTATAAGGCCTAGACACTCCCCTTTAAGCTACAACTCCCACTCCAGAACATAGAACCCTGCTCCAGGACCTGAAAGCCCCACTCCAAAATCTAGAACCTCCGCTCCAGAGCCGAGAACAGCCGCTCCAGAACCTAGAGTCCCCCGTTTTAGAACCTAGAGCCTCCAGTGGAACCATTATCTTGCCGGATGCCGCATGTAACGCACTCTACTCACTTGTAGATGGATTGGACCAGGGCGCGGACGTCCTTGAGTGCCGCCTTCTTCAACTGCAGCACAGCCGCCCAGAAGCGAATGTTCTCGTGACAGAATTCTTTGCGCATGTACTTGGTGAACTCCTCGAGTCCGGTGGGGTCGTACAGCACCTTGCTGACGTTGATCGCCCAGCGCTTCACGCGCAACTCAGTGGGACATTCGACTCTGCAAGAACCGACATCCCAGCCAAGTGGTCTCCGTTCCTCAAAATGGAAATCGGGTCTTCAGGTTCGCGGATTACTGTCTGTGGGTGTTGTACAATGTCTGCCCTCAACTAGTAATGATGCCCTATATCCTAAAAAGTAATAATAATGCCAGTATAAGCTAATATCAGTGGTGTAAAATGAGTTTCGATTAATTATATTTCCTTCATGTCACGATTACTATGATCGACAAGCAAATATATCTAAGAATAAAACTGTCGGAGTTTCGGATTTGTTTTGGCAAAGAGCACATTTCTACTAGGGGCAATGCTATCCTATCGCCCAATGACGTCAAGCCAAATCAGTGAAAAAGAAGAGAGATTAAAGGGAAATTCGGAAATGGAAGAGGACAATATATGTGGATAAGAACAAGATATAAAGACAGCAATGGTGGTAAAAAACTATTAAACATCACTAGAGAGGTCAGGAAACGTTTAATTACAACGCCTCTTAAAAAGATGGAACTGTTTGAAATGGAGGAAAAAAAGCTCAGTAAATAGGCTGGAAACTACTGCATCACATCTTATCCGCAGGACTAAGTCAGTAAGACGGTGGATATATAGGCCAATGTTCCAGGTGATTGGTTCTCAACCTGGGGGTAAATCACCTCCTCGGGTAATTTGGCCATTTTACTTGGGGGTAATTGGGATATGATACCATGACAAGACAAAGACAAATGTTGATTATTCTGAAAATCAAGACGGCATTACGATACCTGCTATTAGGATTAATAAAGTCATTAGAGAGATACAAAATGTACTAATACAACAAAAATCCCTAGTGATTTAGTTTAGATTTAGATGTTCCCTAGTATATTTTAGCCAAATATATTTACATCAATGTTGACCAGATTTTGTGAAAAGGGGTAACATGTTCAAGTGTAGCATCATGCTAAATTGACTGACACGCTGAAAACGGGTTGAAAAGCATGGTCTAGGCTAAGTGTGTAAGGATTCAAGAACATTATAAACGCTAATTCATTAAAACCGCTTAAAAACGCACAAAAATATTTCTATATTTTTCATAGATATTAGGTTAGGCTAGGCTTAGCTGTTTTAGTTAGGTTAGGTTAGGTTAGGACTGAAAGAAATGCGTTGAATCAAATATTCTAAATCTAATGTTCTTGATTCCTGACCCGTTTAGCTTCAACCGGCAATAACCGCTGTTCTGTGGGTCGCACTCACATCGGCTCATTGAGCTCAAAGAAGGTCGGGTCGTCGGTCAGCCACGGATTGCTTGGCAACACTGGCACCAACATCGGGTCGAACTCGTGATACGTCTCGTAGTGCGTCAATAACGCCGTCGCCACTTGAGACAATTTCGCGCGACAGCGGCGAACGTAGCGCGTCAGAAAGGCAGTCTGTACGCGCCCAGCATACAAAACCACTCCATTTTACTTGTGTGTGTGTGTGTGTAAGTAAGTAAGTAAGTATATTTGCCACAATAACATGCATCATAAGAAAACAAGAACAATATCAACGTAGCACAAGTACATCGAGCCGCAGCTCTTTGATGCACATATCATTTCAATAATTTGCCACTATTTTTTTGATGGAGAACACTTTCATTTAGGAGTACATAATGTAAAATCAAATACACAAACACATCAATACATGTACAATTAGTTATCAGTGTGTTTGATACAGCGAACGCAGTTGCGCTTATAACACACACACTAATACGACCACATATATACACACGATACACTCACGCATACACACATACATACATATCGACATAGCCCAAGATATTGAGAAGTATATATATATATACATGTATATATACAGACATACACATGCATACATATACATATATACATACACATATATACATACACATATATATGCACACATATATATATACCCATATATACAAACCTTATATATATCGCACAGTATTCATGCTATATATATATGAAAATGTGTGTGTGTGTGTGTGTGTTTTGTTGGTTCGACTATGAGTGCAATTTACATGTGAATGCATTTGACAAGTGCCAGCAATCAACCGACTAATGGCTTCAACACACCGACACACCGACACACACACACACATGCAGATGCAGAGATACACAAAGACGCACTGAATGCTACCTGAATGCAACAAAAATACATTGAAATCAACCTCAATGAGCACACAATCACCTGAAAACTGTAGGTTATATATGTCAAGGAAATATGTTTTTCTAGTGAATTCCCGGTTATGAAGGATTAACTTGTGGACAAAGTTGAACAACGGTTATTTAGGTGGTTCTCGAACTTGTGGTCTGTATGTTTGCTGTTGATCTTGTTCTCGTGATGCGGTTCTCACCTTGGTCTGCAGCGTCTCCCGGCTGACGGAGCGAGATCCTGGACGTTGTGAAGGCTGTGGCACCAGAGGCAGTTCGAGAGTGTTGGTGAGGCCAGGAGGAGGTCGGTAGACCCTCCAGTAGGCGCGTTCCTGACTCTCCGACACGATCTTGTCGCCCTTCTTCCTGTCCTTGGCCATTTTCAACTGCCACAAGAACCGACCAATGAGAAGGTGTAAGAAAATTGATGTGAAAATTGCTCATTGCTAAAAACCAAGACGTCAATTTGAGGCTCGCTAAAATAAAATCAGTCAAATTGCTGGCTTGAAAAGTTCGCGAAGCCAGCTTGTGCAAATGACCCAAGGTCACGTGACCTGTGACGTCAGTACGCTACTTGTTAGTGGCGATTTATGCCTCGGGCTTTTAGTAATTCATGTTTGTCGTTTGCGCGTTGACGCTCGTGCATCCAATGTTCGTGAACTGGATTTGATATTCAAAGTTTCTTACATCGACTCTTTGACTTCAAACTCAATTTGTAGTTGTATTGGCGTTGTAGTTGTTAGCACGCCCGCCTCACAAGCGGGAGGTCCGTGGTTCAAAACCCGGCGGAGCAGAATTTCATTGGGCGAATTCTACAATCCCACAGCCCCTGTCCACCCAGCAGAAAATGATGCTACCAGATATCAGTCATGAGTTGTGTCATGCATTCTGGGGAGGTGGTCCTCTCTAATACGTCTTCCGTCCTTGTGGCGTCATAGCGTGGAGAGGGTCGGTTCTGCGGTGGCAGCGAGCTGCACGGGACACACCTGTGTGTGTTCATAAGCTTCGACTTCTTCCCGTGTAGCAGCTGCCACTTAGGCATTTAACCTTTAACCTATATGGCGCGCCCCACTGTGCGCCCATCTACAGTGGTGACTCCCGGCGGACTCAAGCGGAGGTGTTGAAGGTGTTGACCCAAGCCAGGATTCGAATCGCGAACCTCTGACACGAGAGTTCAGCCAGCCTAACCACTGAGATACTGGGCAGCTAAACTCAATTTGTACAAATCAACTTCAAAAGGGGCTGGCAATATTTTCAGAGTAAGGGCCAGATGAGACTCTTGGAAGAAGGTCGCCGGCCGAAGTGGAAAACGAAATCTCAGAATTACCATATTTTGTATAATATACATGGACTGCGTGAATAAAATGTACAAAAGTTATATTAAACACTTTATAAATCAATCAAGACTGCTGGTGTTGTTTGCATAATAATAATATTAATAATAATAATAAAACTAATGAAATGTAAAAGTAGTTCAATAATATATATATATTTGTTTTGGAAAACTTAAGATTTGTTGGAATTTCTTGTCTACTTTTAGTGGAAATTCTGAGGGCAGGATATGGCCCGACCCTGCTGTAGAGAGACCACCTGTACAACCTGAGGTGGGCGGTTTACTGTTCTGTAGAGTCAATTTGATTTGGCCTGCTTTACAGATTTATTGTTAAGCTTCCCCTACATTCAAATCAGTCCGAATTTGCACTCAAATTCCAATTCCAACAAAACTATGCCAAAGCATGGAATGATCTCAAGTTGATGATCATGCATGAACCATGATCAAGATCAAGCATGAGCAAGATCAAGAATGACCTCAAGTCTCAAGATCTCAAGAATATGATCAGGTTAATCGGGTGGTGATCAAGCAAGAATAACACGACAAAGTTTAAAAATTGGAAATGATAGAAAATTTTGCGAAAGTAATGAGAAATTGAGGAATTGTTAAGGAGAATAATTAATCATAATTATATGCATATATATATATATACAATAGGATATAATTAAACAATATAAATAAACAATAAAACATATGAATAAACAATAGGAGAATTATAAAATTCAGAATGCCTCATTACAATACAAAATTACCAAAAATGGCAAACAAAATCATTTTCAACAAAAAAATATACATATATTATTCGCCTCTGATTAATAAAATATATATTAATTGTCTTATCTTAATATTAATTCATTTAAATTATCAGGTATTTTCTGGACGCACTATAGAAAATGCCAATGTGTTTCTCTTTTTCCGACGTGAAAAATCGCCAATTTTTGTCGGCACAATCTGGTAACCCAGCCTGGCAACCCAATCTGGCAACCCACCTGTTCGTCGGCTTGCATGGACACAAAGTCCCATTTGGACGCCAAACTCTTCTTCAGCTGATTGTAACATTCCTATGACGACACAAACATTCATATACATTACATACATCATATACATTTTTGATATTTATCTTCTATTTATTTATATTTATTCTTATTTTACTCTCTATTTATTACTATTTATTATTGGTTGTTGTTATTTATTAAATTATACTTTAACTCAGTGTTGGCTGTTGTTGTTTATTGAATCATATTTATTGTTGTTGCTGTTTATTGAATCATATTTATTCTTGTTGTTGTTTATTGAATCATATTTATTGTTGTTGCTGTTTATTGAATCATATTTATTGTTTTTGTTGTTTATTGAATCATATTTATTGGTGTTGTTGTTTATTGAATCATATTTATTTGTGTTGTTGTTACTTATTGAATCATATATATATATATATATATTGTTGGATGTTTCTTATTGAATCATATTCATATTTATTGTTGGATGTTTCTTATTGAATCATATTTATTGTTCTTGATTGTTATTTATTACTTATTTATTAATATTTATTCTTATTTATTGATGGCTGTTATTTACTGAATCACATATTTTTTGTTGATTGTTATTATTTATTGAGGAACGTGGGCGGAGTGACATTATGAATTGTTATCGGATGATGGTTTATTATTTATTGTTATTTATTTATTATTTTCTTTCCAACTCTCTTTCTAGACTTTTTTCTTTTCGAACTCTCTTTCTCTCTAAATATTTTGGGCGCTTCCGGTACATGGGGCCACCTTAGGGTGGTAATAGTGCTTGCACTCTTCCCATGCTACTGGATTTACCTGTAATTAATAATAATAATAATAATAATGGAGTTAATGTATAATGTCTAATTTATAATGTATATAATTTATTACTTATAAATGACTAATTTATATATTGTTGGTTGTTGTTATTTATTGAGTAGTGTGGGCGAAGTGTGGCATTATGGAATGTTATCCGATGAATTGTTTATTGTAATTTATATATTTTTTTGTTTTCAAACTCTAATTTTCTCTAGAATTCTGTACTTTTTTGGATATATCGTTCTCTCGATACATCCTTTGGTTAGCTTCCAGTACACATGTACACAGGGTGGTAATAGTGCATTTGCACTCTTCCCCCATGCTACTGTATTTGCCTGTAATTAATCATAATAATATTATTATTAATATGGCAATCAAGCTAAAGATACAATCCTGTACGGTGTCATATAACGTTACCCATTCAATAATCTTGAATAAGTAGTGTCAGTGTGTCTGTGTGTGTCGTTGTGTCATTATGCCAATGTGGCAGCGTGTCAGTGTGTCAATGTGACAATGTGTCATTGTTTGAGTGTGTCAGTGTGTGCCATTGTGGCAATATGTGTCCAAATGTGTCATTGTGTCAATATGTGTGAGTGTATCAATGTGACAGTGTATCATTGTGTCAATATGTGTTATTGTGTCATTGTGTCAATTGTGTTAGTGTATCAATGTGTGAGTGAGTAATTGTGTCAATATATGATATTGTGTCAATATGTGTTATTGTGTCAATGTGTGTTAGTGTATCAATGTGGACGTTTTTCATTGTGTCAATATATGTCATTGTGTCAATGTGCCAATATTTGGCAGTGTATCAATGTGTGAATATGTGTAAATGTGTCAACATGTCAATATGTGTCAATGTGTCAATATGTGTCAGTGTTTGTCAATATGTTTAAGTGTCAATATGTGTCAGTGTTTGTCCATATGTGTCAATGTGTCAATATGTATCAATATGTGTCAATAGGTATCAATAGGTATCAGATGTGTCAATATGTATAAATATGTGTCAATAGGTATCAATATGTGTGTCAATATGTGTCAAACTGTGTCAATATGTCTCATTGTGTCAATATGTATCAATATGTATCAATGTGTGTGTGTCAGCTTGCCAGTTCGTATTCTTCTAGGCCATGTTTTTGGCGGTTTTTCGAGACACGTTTATGCAGATAGATGGCATGATCTGTGGCGTCTGGCACATGATTCTGTGATGGCCAAAAATACGGCGTCTACACACAGACACACACACACAAACACACATACACACACATACACACACACGCACACACACATACGAAAACTACAAAACCCACAATAATTTGGGGTATATTTCATTTTTTTAATTCAACTACAATATAGCAAAAAATGTGTACGAAGAAAATATGTAGTAAAATAAATTTGTAGATGTGTTATTGTACAGGGCACAATTTTGACAATACCTTCGGCATTCTACGTAAAAATAATAATATGAGCTTTGGCATTTTTACACAGGCAATTGTGGCCAAACGAGAATAAATGCCGAGTTATTTGGTCAAAGCTTGTCTATTTTACGAGCAGCGCCCAGGTATACATAAATATATAATTACACATTTGAACACAGCAGTTGAGACTATACCTTTAAGAAACAAACTCAGCGGCTTCACCTCGCCAGGGAACCGAACCCGGGACCTTCCGCGCTCAAAGCATGCATCTAAGCCACTCGGCTAAAGCGCACAATTACAGATCTTACCTGGAAGCGATATAGTGAAGAGTCGTCTTTAACTTGCAAACTTCTCGCGTCTCCAACCGGGAAAAAATAGCCGTACTGACACAGAAGCGACGATACATGAAGAGCCTCGGCTTTGTAAATACACATACACACACACACACAAACATACACACACACACATACACACACACAATTGCCGAATGGAACGAGGTGATTAAAAGGCCGTGTGTTGCCGAACTATTCGTGTGTCATTCAAAATGGCACGACAATGAGAATTCGATATTGTCCGATCTCCGAATCGAAAAATGCCAACACACAGTGGAAAAATGCCGATACACAGTGGAAAAATGCCAATGCACAGTGGGAAAATGCCAATACACAGTGGGAAAATGCCAATACACAGTGAGAAAAAGCCAATACACAGTAGAAAATGTCAATACACAGTGGGAAAATGCCAATACACAGTGGGAAAATGCCAATACACAGTGGGAAAATGCCAACACACAGTGGAAAAATGCCAATACACAGTGGAAAAATGCCAATACACAGTGGGAAAATGCCAATACACAGTGGGAAAATGACAATACACAGTGGGAAAATGCCAATACACAGTAGAAAATGTCAATACACAGTGGGAAAATGCCAATACACAGTGGAAAAATGCCAATACACAGTGGGAAAATGCCAATACACAGTGGAAAAATGCCAATACACAGTGGGAAAATGCCAATACACAGTGGGAAAATGCCAATACACAGTAGAAAATGTCAATACACAGTGGAAAAATGCCAATACACAGTGGAAAAATGCCAATACACAATGGGAAAATGTCAATACACAGTGGGAAAATGCCAATACACAGTAGAAAATGCCAATACACAATGGGAAAATGCCAATACACAGTGGAAAAATGCCAATACACAGTGGGAAAATGCCAATACACAGTGAGAAAAAGCCAATACACAGTAGAAAATGCCAACACACAGTGGAAAAATGCCAATACACAGTGGGAAAATGCCAATACACAGTGGAAAAATGCCAACACACAGTGGAAAAATGCCAATACACAGTGGAAAAATGCCAATACACAGTGGGAAAATGCCAATACACAGTGGAAAAATGCCAATACACAGTGGAAAAATGCCAATACACAGTGGGAAAATGCCAATACACAGTGGGAAAATGCCAATACACAGTGGAAAAATGCCAATACACAGTGGAAAAATGCCAATACACAGTGGGAAAATGCCAATACACAGTGGAAAAATGCCAAACTTGGCAACAGCGCTGAATACAATTGGAAACACCTGAGTTTGGGGATGTAGCGAATAGGAGCAGGACCGATGCGAGATTGTATGACCCCCGAAGCCAATACTGGGGGGGGCGATCAGTGGCAGATCCAGAATGCAATTTCGGGAGGGGCTGAATCAATTGTTTGTGGGGTTGAATCTTGGGGGCGATCGGTCATGTTAATGCATCATTATGCACCGTCTTTGCGATAATGTTTATATCAACAAATTCTACAGAAAAATATATTTATCTTGACATCTTTTAGTGGATCTCTTGGTTATGAGGAGTGGATGGAAAAATTTGGGAGGGACTTCAGCCCCCTAAGTCCCCCTGGATATGCCATTGTCCCCTA
>OU696584.1:7014703-7024703 GCA_916048095.2 Sacculina carcini
TGTTCATGATAAATAAATAAATAAATATGTGAATTAGAACACAAATTTGCGGATCATATGTCGTGTTCATCTGGCCGTATTCATCTGTTGAACATTTAAGCAGCTTATATGCAAATGAGTATGACGCAAGCTGCTGTGTCAAGGGTGTAGCTAGACTGGGGTCCATATGACACATAGCTCCAAATTTAATAAGCGTACGATATATAGCCACATGTCCAATAGGATTCGACCATGATCCGAAATCGCGCTAAACGTCGCCCAATCGAAATTTCTAGCAACGCCCATGAAATCCAGCCAGAAAACAAAATACAGTGGAACCTCGACATACGAGATTAATTCGTTCCCGGATCGTGCTCGTATCTCGAATTGCTCGTATCTCGAGCGAAGTTATCCCATAAGAAATAACTGAAAACCAATTAATCCGTTCCTGGCCTCCCAAAATTTTTCAAGTTAACCCTAAATAACTATGAACACATCTTCCTGATTACTACAAACACAAACACTAAACACACAAATTTATTACTAAAACACAAACACAACTGATTGCTAGATAATATGATATTAAAGAAATAAAATGCGAGTTAATTATCAGCACGAACGGAGGTGTATGCGTTTTTAATTATTTTCACTTTCTTTTGCCCTTTTAGCTGGACTCGCAGCACTTTCACCTTCTATAGGTATTTCGAAGAAAAACTTATCCAAGGAGGTTTGTCTCTGCCTCCCTTTCAAAATGGTACGGAAATGTGTAAGGCAAGTGTCATTAAAGAGAGCTGCAGCACGACTAGTAGTCACTTTTTCTGGGTGTTTCTTTTCAACGAAAGCAGCAATTTCCTCCCATTTAGCCAATACCTCTCTAATCTCCTTTGTGGACGGGATATAACCTTCTTCCGAAATTAGTAAAGCGAAGCGGTGTGTAAACTCCTCCGCGGCTTTGGTATCTGCACTCGCTGCTTCGCCATGCCGTACCACAGAGTGTATGCCTGTCCTTTTCTTGAATTTCTCAAACCAGCCATGGCTTGCCTTGAAATACACTCCACGTGTACCCGACGATGTCTCACCCTCTGTTGACGCTGCCTCACGTTGTAGGTCCTTGTAGATGGACAGCGCTTTCTCGGAGACGATGCTCTCCGTGACGGTATCTCCTGCCAGCTCCTTGTCACGTATCCACAACAACAGAAGTCTCTCCATCTCGTCATGGATGTCGGTCCTCATTTTGGAAAGAATAGTCACTCCCTTGCTCGGTTTCATAGCTTTTATGGCATCTTTCTGTTTCAATATTGTACAGATCGTGGATGATGACCGATTGTACTGCTTTACGAGATCACTCACACGAGCACCACGCTCATGTTTGTCTATTACCTCTTGCTTCATTTCGATTGACATCATCCTCTTTCTCTTCTCAGAGGACGCCTTTCCATCTCTTTCTTTAGAACTCATGATTAATGTCACATAAAAAGCCACAAAAAGCAGATAAATGTGATAAAACCAACACAACACAAGAGCGCGGGATCAGACCTGTACGGCGGGGAAACACACGTGCTTACTGCTGGGACGAGCGCTGGGCAGGGTTGCCAGGTGTCACGACCGAAAAAAATGACAAACTTGCAACTAAGAAAAGACAAAAAGGACAAACAATATTTTGCAAGTCAGGAAAGACTGTCATTGAATTTTTTTTTACAACAAACATGGCATTCCTGGCGCTAGGTGGCCTCGATCGCTCGGCCACCCTAGCGGGAGCATCTGAAATGCTCGTAACTCGAATTTTCACTCGTATGTAGAGCACGATTTTTGCTCGAAAGACCGCTCGTATCTCGAGTTTCTCGTAAGTAGAGCAGCTCGTTTGTCGAGGTTCCACTGTATTAGAAAACATCAAATAGCCTGTTTCGGTTCAGCTGTCCAATTTTTGGGGTGAAGGAACAATTGAAAAGATGAAATAATAAGAAGAGAATAAGAATATATATTAAAACCATCAGTTATCAGAAGTTGGTTGGCCAAAATGTGCTCAATGTAAACACAATGGTTTGATATTTTACTCACAGATGGCGAGGCGTATTAATGAGGCTCATAATTGGCTCATAATTGCAAAATAAAACCATGTTATTCGATTACCGCCGAAAAAATTGCCTTTGATTTGACATTGGAAAAACACTCAATGAACCATCAATCGAAAAAATTGCACAAACATTCAAAGTCTACGGTGTGAACCTCCCTGGAAGAAGAAATGTCCTCTTGTCAAACTCAACAGACAATTGTCATATATACTTCATCATTGTTGTAAACTAACGTGTGGTCCGATGGTGCTAAGAGGTGGCTTAAACCGGCCTTGGAGTATATCTTCGGGGTGGACCGGGGGGAGCCGATGAAAGGTGTTTGCTAACACCTGTCAGCAAACACCAGTCATGAGTTGCTGACAGGTGTCAGCAAACACCAGTCATCGGTTCCTCGCGGCCCTCCGGTTCCAGCTATGACTACATTTTTCCAACAACGCCATCAATTCAATATATTTGTTGAAATAGACATCGAATTGGGACTTAATAGATCTATAGAATAGGGACATGGAATGAAATAGAATTGGGGCTACCAACATCATATAAGGCGGTGTTTTTGCCTTCCATTCAGTATGCATTTGTGGGGACTGAGATGACAATTTGTATCGATGTTATGTTTTGCGATTGGTGCGAGTATGATAGTGTAAATGATACCCTTTGCTGAATGTTATTATTCAATGTTTGTCTGTCTGTCTATATGTGTGTGCATGAGCGTGAGAGTGAGCTTGATGCTGTGAGTGAATGATTCTACGAATGTAACCGGCCGTTTGCAGTCCTGCACTATGTCCATGTGTAATATGACCTTCCCCGGTTAGTTGTGTGTGTGTGTGTGTGTGTGTGTGTGTGTGTGTGTGTGTGTGTGTGTGTGTGTGTGTGTGTGTGTGTGTGTGGAACGCTGATACAGTTGTGCTTTGGCTTTCGTGGTGTTTGTTTGTCTGCTAATCACGCATACCACACATTCATACAACTCCCTTAAGATGATTAAGCAAAACTACGTTTTTCAGGAAAAACATAATGCATAGGTTAAACATGAAATTTATTTATAAAAAAAACTTGGATGAATCCTCACATACCCCAGGAACCACTGGCGCACTCCCTAGGGGTTCAAGCACCCCAGATTTAGAACCCTGCTCAAAGGGATGCGATATTTTTTGCCCCTAAGGGGATGCAAAGTTGAAAAGAATACACGTTTTTACCATGCTATATATTTCTCCTTGGAAAGGGAACTTAAAGCCGTATGAATGATCATTGAATGAAAACAGTTTTGTTAATATGTCGTTTGTACGTAACCCTTTTCATCAGAGCCATCAAGAAATCAAGAAGTGCAAGAACTGGATGCTAATTTGAAAATGGTGAGAAAACAGAAAAAGGTTGGGAACCACTGTTGTTAAAATATATTTGAAGATGTTTATCATACGTGTTATATTTACTGTATATTCACGCATGAAGAGAAGTCTTATACGACATATTTCTAGATATGCCTAGTTTAGAAATATTGAGAAAAACATCATCCAGTCTTTGTTTCCAAAAACAATAACCTCAACAATTCTTGAGCACACGGAGAGATTTTGGTAATTTCTGCTTTCATTTTCGCCCATTTTCGGCTTCGAATCGCTCCAGTGTCGATTTTAATATTCAATTCTGTTGATGATTTTTCAATAAGTAATTTGACTCAGGTGTCCATGAGGTCATAGTTATCTCAAATTCTAGCCAAAAACAATCTAATGACAAACGCTATCAAATTGAAAGTATGTGGTGGTTCAGTCTGGATAAATCAATTTTACCACACAACATAGCATGAAACATATGAGACAAGGTTTGGACGCACCAGAGAGAGTGTATTCTTACCCACACACTTTTCATACTTGACGCCTCGGAACATTCTAGTAATTTCTGCTCTGGCGTTCCAATCAGCGATAGCGTCTATTGATGAAAATATATACAAACTTGTAATATAAATCAAACATTACAAATTAAACAGTAAATTTACATTGAAATTTATTAACATGACATAAAATGTTATACAAATAGCAATACACCGAAAACAGTGAATACCTTAACGAAACAAGTAGCAAATCTAAACGTCTTGATTTGAACGAAATTCATTTGTCATTTACTGAAAATTAAGCAAGCTAATAAAAAGTAAAATACATAAATTATAATAGTGTTAAATATTGAATGAAGAATGAGAACGATCAAAAGATTAATTAATAAAAGCATAGGCATACACTACAAGTATAAATGTATACATGTATTGTCATAAATGCTAGTTTTCAATCAATATCGCACGTCAGTGTATGGATAACTCTTATTAAACCTAATCCACAATATACGTAAAAATTCAACTAAATGTACACAAGAAATTATAATAAACTAAATTATATTCAAAGCAGATTTGCTTCGTAAGAACAGCTTTGAATTTTTCACGACAGATGGCGTTCATAATGAAAAAATAAACAAAGGAATTTTATTATAATCGGTGAATGTTACAATTGTCTGTGATATTTACATTGGAAGCACACTAGAATACCACAGATTGTATTAAATCAACTGAAAATAGCAAATACACACACCAAACTTTAGCTGCATTACAAAATGTCCACTTTTCACGAACAATTGATCAAGACTTTTTATACGTTACGCTTGGCTTCCCCTTTGCGGTCCGAGTTTGTTTGCACGTTTGAATGAAAAATGGCTTCGGCCACGCACGCACATACACACATTGAGCTGTGCACCCGTGGTGCATCTGGGGATGGGTGCCCGGGTGCCAGCCGTTCGCGAACAATGAATTTGACCGCACTTTTGCGCGATAGAACTAATATTGAAAATCATGTCGCTTTTCAGGTTTGAAATCCCTATCTCTTAGTGGTACGGTTAAATTTGAATTATTATATTGAAACTATTATATTTGAATTTTCGGTATATTTCGTAGTATATTTCAAATGCTCTATTTGTTCCACACATACAGCATGTTGAAAAAATCCGTCCTCTCATATAATTTACGTTTTTTTATATATAAGCAATTGCAAATATTTGAACTTTAGAGTTCATAGAGTTCCTACTATAATGAAGTTTGTTGTTTTGGATAGATAAATCTTTGACAAGCTGAATTTTTTATATCCTGAAATACGAATGGCTCTTGCCATTAAGCACACCATGAAAAGTGTGTAGTGATATATTTCTTAATGAATATATGGGCTCAATAGCCGAGATCTACGATGATTTCCAATTTGAATTACCAAATGTGTACTTGCATCTACCTAAACGAAACATATGTGTAGCATAAACATAGACGAAAAAATACTCAGATATATGATTCAATGTAAAAGGCTTGGGTGAATTTTTCACAAAAAAATCTAAAAAATTGTCATCACTCAGAGGACAGGAATTGCCGAAATGAACAATATAAATATGTTTAATATTAATTAAATTTAGAGCATAGAGAATAGGAAAACCTCAACCGGCATGAATTTGAGAAGATTTTTTTTTATTTGTGAGCTGGTCTAACCTGACATGCTAAACAAACTATACCATACAAACCATATGTATATCCTAACATATTATACTCTCAAACACACACACACACACACTAACACACACACACACACACACACTAACACACACACACACTAACACACACACACTAACACACTCATTCACACATACAAGCAAATGTGTATAAACACACACACACACACATTCATTCATTCACACACAAACAAATGTGTATAAACACACACACACACACACACATACACTCACTCATTCACACACAAACAAATGTGTATAAACACACACACACACACACATACGCAGCATACAAAGATGCTACACACATCACATCCACCTTTCAACTAACTGATATCTCTCCCACACACACACACACACACACACACATACACACACACACAAACACACACACATACACACACAAATAGTAGTCGTGATCCCACTATTTACTGATGACAATATTACGTGTTCATCTACTGAGACTCAACCTTACGTGTATGTGTCTGTGTGTGTGTGTGTGTGTGTGTTTGTATGTATGTGTGTGTGTGTGTGTATGTTTGTGCGTTTGCGTGTGTGTGTGTATGTGTATGTATTTGTGTGTTTGTGTGTGTGTGTGTGTGTGTGTCTGCAAGCTGGCTAATATACGTGTGCATAATTAAGCACTAGTTAACATGCAATCAGACACTCATACTAACACACACCAGCTGGTCGAGCTTTGTGTATGTATGTGTGTGTGTGTGTGTGTGTGTGTATGTGTGTGTAATTGCGTGTGTATTTGTGAACCTGTATATATGTGTGTGTATGTGTGTGTGTGTGTGTGTGTGTAATTGCGTGTGTATTTGTGTGTGTGTGTGTGTGTGTATTTGTGCATGTGTATATGCGTGTGTGTGTGTGCATATTTGTGTGTGCATTTGTGTATGTATTTGTGTATTCGTATATATATGTGTGTGTGTGTGTGTGTGTATTTGCGTGTGCATTTGTGTATGTATTTGTGTATTTTTATATATGTGTGTGTGTATTTGTGTGTGTATTTGCGAGTGTATATGTGCGTGTGTATTTGTGTATGTTTATATGCGTGTGTGTGTGTGTGTGTGTATTTGCGTGTGTATTTGTGTATGTATTTGTGTGTATGTATTTGTGCTTGTATATACGAGTGTGTGTGTGTGTGAGAGATTTAAGATTATCGCGTTATATTTTTGTTTCAGTTTTTATCATAAAAAAATTAATTGGTAAACTATTACAACGCCGATAAATGTCATAATTTCCAAACTCAATATAGTTACAAAAATCCTCGCTAGATGGCGCTCTTGGGCAGCGATAAGTCAATCACTGATATACTGTACCGCTATACATTCCGGATGTACGGCACAGTATGACCCTGTTCAATACACTGCAATAGTTTTTGTACACTAAATATAATGTAACATTGTACTTGAATGTGTATAATTTATACTCGTCTAAACATACATATTATGAAGAAGTAAAACATGTGTTATTAATATATAAATATATATTCACATATAAGAAACAGATATAATATAAATATATGTTCAGTTTAAATACATAATATTTTATATACATTTTATGTATGTGAAAATAAAAACACCTATAACTCAAAGTGTTGGAGAGTTTTTTCAAATTTTCGATTGGTCATTTGACATTAGCAAATGGTTGGAGACCACTGAATTCACGGCATTTTCATTCATCGCATCGGTTGAACGATCGCCGGGGTATTCATCGCAGCTGTATGGCGAATATGTTATGTGAATTCGCGTGACTCGCTGAAAACTCGGCAGCCGGCCAAATTGAACACTATCGACAATGTCATTAAGGTCGACAATGCAATGGCCACTCAACAAATGTCAGACCATTACTGCACTGACGGCTAGAGACCATACTTCCCGAGTCGGCTCATCAATCGGAAATTGCATCATTAGCACTGGCACACACACATACATACACACTGACAAACATACACACTGACACACACCCACACACACACTGACACACACACTGACATACACACACACGGACACTGGCACACACACTGACATACACACTGACATACACACACACTGACACTGACACTGACACTGACATACACACACACCGACATACACACACATACACTCACACACACTGACACACTGACAAACACACACACTGGCACACACACATACTGACACTGACACACACTGACACTGACACATACACACACACACACACACACACACTGGCACACTGACACATACGCACACACACACACACACATACACACACACATACACACAGTATAGGCAATGATTAGCATGTGTGTATATACGTGTGTGTGTTGACATAATGTGATTTATCCCAATCACTGCGTGTTTGTATGTCTGTGTGTGTGTGTGTGTGTGTGTGTATGTGTGTCTTTAAGCTTGTCAAACAGTCAAACTTGACTCGATACACACACACACACACACACACACACACAGATTAGCTCACATCCCAATAAAAAGCGTTCCACTTCCAATTAGTGCCAAAGTTATATCCAATTTTTGTTCGTCTAAATCAGGGTCTCAAAAACGTACCCGCTGCCTACCAGTATAGGTATGAAATCATCAAGAATAAAAGATATTATTAAGCTGTTTAATTATCACTATTATTATCGATATAATTCATAAAAAATTTGCAATGTAAAAAGCGTCAACGCTGTATAAACTGCATAACTGCAACATCCATGCATCTTGATCATCAACTGATTCAGACACAGAGAGAAGAAAAAAACATGAAAAATGAAAAACACATTGAAAATTAGAATGAAATTATTCAAAATGCAAAAAATGATAAAATATATAGGAATAAGCGCCATTATAATATCGTTATATTACAACTATACTGAATATTTTATAAATTTTTTATAAATTCATTCCATAAATAGCTTATAATTGTTTTCTCATATGTTATAAATTCCTATACTCATATCGAATTTTCAGGACGTAAAATTTCGCATTTTTCTGTCTATAGAATTTTTTATATGACCTTAGCTATACATAACACTGCGGTATTTTACATTTATATGTAAAAAACAGGGTTTAAAGAGGGTAAACGATATCCCACGGATATTGTATGTGTATGCATGTCTGTGTGTGTGTCTGTGTGTGTGTGTGTGTGTTTGAGTGTGTGTGTGTGCTTGAGTGTGTATGTTTGTGTGTGGTTGATTGCCCACAATACACCACACAGTATGGCAACAGAAAAATGCAGGTTGCAAAAAAGTTGATCAATGATGAACTCATAAATCTATAATAATAAAGCTCAACGTACGTGTGTGAGTGTGTGTGCAGAACGGCACATTGGTGTATATATATTGGTGTGTGTGTCTGTGTGTCGATATGCCATGACTCACGTGCATTGCAGCGAGCGTTTGCAGCGATCGTTTGCAAATGCCCAGTGGCGTGCAGAGTGCGTAGTAAAACAGAGTGTTTAAATAAGTACATTGTCGTGCATGTGCGTGTTCCACAGGCGTTTTTCGAGTGGATATGTGTAGCTTACCAATATTGTAATTGTAATCAACATTTATTTTTCTACTGGTGTTTGTTTTTCACCATTGTTCTACACACTGCGCCATTCAGTTGAGCGATTGCTAGAAACGCCCATGCGAGATTGCCACCTCAGGCACACACACACTCACATACACACTGACATACATGCACACACACACACACACATACACACTGACATAGATGCACACACACACACACATACACATACAGGTACACGTACACACACACACACATACATACACAGTGTACAGAACGGCACACTGATGTATAAATTGGTGTGTGTGTCTGTGTGTCGATATACCATGACTCACGTGCATTGCAGCGAGCGTTTGCAAATGCACAGTGGCGTGCAGAGTGCGTAGTAAAACGGAGTGTTTAATTAAGTACATCGTCGTGCATGTGCGTGTTCCAGAAGCCTTTTTCAAGTGTATATGTGTAGCTTACCAATATTGTAATTGTAATTATCATATATTTTTCTATTGGTGTTTGTTTTTTACCTTTATTCTACACACTTTTGTCATTCAGCTGAGCGATTGCTAGAAACTTCCCTGCCAGATTGCCACCACATCTTTTCTGCGAACTGTTCTTGCATAATTTTGCAATTCTTCCCAGGAATTGCACACACGATACCGTTTTGCATTTTGTATTGGTATGTGTGTCCGTGTGCCGAAATTCTATGAACGAACACGTGTGCAGCCAGTGTTTGTATGCGTGTGCGTCTGTATGTGCGATGCGAACTTATATAATGTCGTGCACACGGATTGTGCAACATTTTGATGATCAGACGGCGATTCTGTCGCAGGCTGGTTAAACATACCAGAACCATAATACCAATATTCGCCTGCCTTTGGCACTAATAGTTGAAGCGCGTATCCGACTCAATGTGAGTATGAACACTTG
>OU696584.1:7029703-7034703 GCA_916048095.2 Sacculina carcini
CATATAGAGTTTCCATTTTTTTCGGCGTGTAGCACACTGCCTATGGCGTTGGATAGTGAAAATTGTGTACACAATAAAACCATTTTCCTTTTGAAGTGCAAGTTTCAAAGATTTACTTCTTCTCGAAGCAAGAATTTGAAATACGGTGTTTTCCTCTCACCATTCTCTACATCTACGTGACAGCGTAGTACTGAAATCCTATAGGAGCAAATACTCCAGGAACGAATACCTCAATACTCAATTCCCTCAGTTTGTACCCAGGATAAAGGTTAAAGGTTATGAACACACACACACACACACAGGTGTGTCCCGTGCAGCTCGCTGTCACCGCAGAACCGACCTTATCCACGCTATGACACCACAAGGACGGAAAACGTATTAGAGAGGACCACCTCCCCAGAATGCATGACACAACACATGACTGATATCTGGTACCATCATTTACTGCTGGGTGGACAGGGGCTGTTGGATTATATAATTCACCCAATTAAATTCTGCTCCGCCGGGATTAGAACCACGGACCTCCCGCTTGTGAGGTGGGTGTGCTACCACTACACCACGAAGTCCGAGACAGGACGCAGATTTGGCCAAGGCAACAACAACATCTTTCGCCAGACATCAGTGGTATCAGAGTGAAATAATTGTAACTCTCGAATTTTTCCACATCTGTATAGATTCTTCTTCGTTTTTGAGTGCCGAATTTAGTATTCCTCTTTGATTGTGTGAGTGTGGAAGTCATTTGTTGTTCTGTATTTGTTGTTTTTTGTTAGGCATCTATATATAACTAATGATCATTTAGCCTCGTATTCTCTCTCTGCTAACGTTGGAAATGATTCTGTAATCAGTTTCAGCGTAGCCAGGTTTTTCAAGTTTTGTATTGTTCTGTTGGCCGATTTCTGTACTATTTCTAGTTTGAAAATGTGTGTGTGTGTGTGTGTGTGTGTGTGTGTGTATGTGTGTGTGTGTGTGTGTGTGTGTGTGTGTGTGTGTGTGTGTGTAGTAACCTAGTTTATATTCATCACAGGAATAAGTTAAACATTGGTTTATCCTGTTTTCCATTTGTCGTAATGATTTCTTTTCAATACATGTGTCATATATTTTCCTCTAGTTGACAATTTCTTCTCTTAATTTGTATTTCACTCACAATTGAAACTAAAAATTCTAATAACTCATAATTCACCCATAACCTAACCTAGCCTAGCCTAAGCGTACATCAGTAAGATTCTCCAATTTTTGTCTATCATATTATCAGCTCCACTTCTTAAAAGTGGTTTGCTGTTAAAATATATTTGTCCAAGGCTAATATTAACACATTACGACTTGAAATATTTTCTTCAGTCAGTCAGTGTATATTTGTGTATATATTTCTATCATTTCCCGTTTACATTCTCTTCCTTAGCTGGGCTTTCTTTTATTCATATTGCTTCTGAATATTCTATTGTATATTGTATTTAATTGTATTGTATATTTTAGTGTTTATTGTATTGATTTATTGTTTTAATCTTCCACTGTGTATGTATTTCTCTGTGTGTGTATGTGTGTATGTGTATATATATGTGTATATATGTGTGTATATGTATGTATGTGTGTATATGTGTGTATATTTGTGTATATATGTGTATATGTGCATATATGTATATGTGTGTATATGTGTGTATATGTGTATATATTTGCATATATGTGTGCATATGTGTGTATATATATGTATATATGTGAATATATGTGTGTATATGTGTATATATGTGTGTATTTGTGTGTATTTCTGTGTCTGTGTATATATGTGTGTGTGTAAAAGATAATCAGATGTCGACTGAAAGATCAGCGCTGATCCACGAGAAATGTCTCCTGCCGGGGGTGATCAGTCACCAGATGCTGGAGAAATGTTCTAGCGACCAGCAGCTTCAACAAGGCCTACATCCGGCCAGTGAGGCTGTGGCCAAAGCGCAGAAAACAAGTCTTGCCGATGTTGAAGAGATCAATCTGGGCTTTCTAAGTGAGTGCCTCAGGAAATATCCGTTGACAATTGGGGTTTTTTGGAGCATATTTTTAGGCATTTTTTATATTTTGTAGATTAAATTGTTAATATAAAACATAAATTCACAAGGAGAAAACAAATGTAGCATTCCAACATATTTGCAAAATTGTAGTGCATAAAATATTATTCGTAAAAATATTTTTTCGTAAAAAAACATACATCTGGTTTAACAACGCCAAATTCTAAATTATATATGCCCAAATGTAATTAATATAATATACATTATTGCTGTTATAACGACTAACAATAATAAATATAATACCAATATTTTTATTACTCTTGATATTAATAACATAATATAATTATGAAAAATATATAATATAATATTGATAATTATAATTATATTCCACTAATAATTGTTTGTTGTTGTTTGTTCAGATATTTTGCAGATTGACAATTTGTGGGAGCTGAGAGCGGTGACGTGTTTGTGTTTGAACAACAATGCCATCGAGAAAATTGACAATCTGCACATGTTGAGCAATTTGCTACGTCTGGACCTGTCCTTCAACCGCATCGAGATCATCGAGAACTTGGACACGCTGATTCAGTGAGAGAAATTGGGCACAATTTGCAAAAACATTCAATATATCCAATGTAACTAGAGTGGACCAATTTCAAAATCTCTAGAAATATCTCTAGAAGCGTTTTATCCAAAAACAAACACATTTCTAAAAGCTAAATGTCACAATTGGCCCTATATTTTTTGGCAAAATGCTGCAAACTCAAGAGATATTTTTGAGAATTCTACAAGCAGAACTCCAACACTTGTAAATACACTTTTAACAAATATAACTTGTGAGTAATATATAAATACCTATATTATCAATAACATTACTACCGATATTCATATCAATATTACTCGTAAGCCCAAATTACTATGCTTGTACTTCATTTACATCCAGACTCGCCGAGCACCAAGGAAATATCGATTAAATGTCAATTATTTACCAATGTCCTGAAATCGCTCATGCATTCATTCGTGTGTGAAATTTATTCCAGTAGAATTCATGCGGACCTCGCATGAATTCATGCGGACCTCGCATGCTCGGCTGAGTCCAATGTTTTATATCTACATGAACGTGTGTGTGTGTGTGTGTGTGTGTGTGTGTGTGTGTGTGTGTGTGTGTCGGTAGCTTACGAGAGCTGAGTCTGTTTGCCAACAAAATTGCCAAATTGCAAAATCTCACTCGGCTGACTCGATTGGAGATTTTCTCGCTTGGCAACAATGCAATCGCTCACTTGCACGACGTAAAACACACACTGGCACACACGCTGACACACACGCTGATACACACACACACATACACTGACACACACACACACACACTGACACACACACACGCACACACACACTGACACACACACACACTGACACACACACTGACACACACACAAACACACACACACATACACACACACACTGACACACACACACACACAAATACACGCACACACACTGACACACACACACTGACACACACACACACACACACACACACACACACACACACACACACACACACACACACACTGACACACACACACTGACACACACACACACACTGACACACACTGACACACACACTGACACACACACTGACACACACACACACACTGATACACACACACACACACTGACACACACACACACTGACACACACACTGACACACAGACAAACACACACACACTGACACACACACACTACCACAAATATTTCAAGGCTAATGTGACCTTCATTGAAATATTGCAGTTGTGAAATTTCGCCAACTTACATTTGTATTTAATTATTTTGTTTTTCAAACCCTATGTCTGCGTTCTATCGTAAACGTTACGATGTATGTATATTGAAATTAATATATTAATCCAAGAAAGATTTTGACTGATAAATTTCAGATCAATATTTTCCTCGGTACGAATATTCATTCATAATTAACAAATTCTTTGATTATCGCCAGGTAATGGTGTGATTTTTTAAACTTCTTGTCGCAAGCAGAATAATATCCTCTAGAACAGAGGGTCCCAGCCGGTTCAGACTGGAAATAAAAATTAAAATATAAACAAATAAATAGACAATAAAAAATAGCAAATAAAATAAATAAAATCGGTAAAATAGATAAAAAAAAATATTTATACATAATATAAAAAAAATATATAAAATAGATAAACGAACATTTGCACCCGTCAAAATTTGCAAAAAATTCCATGTTATAAACACGTGATGTTTTTTCATTGTATTTTCGAATAACCTCAATAACGATGACATTATAATATTGAATGTGATAAGAATTAAGTATAAAGGTGTTTTTCCTAACTTCTCTTGTTATTTTACTGGGGGATCATAGAGGACTCCGCATCTGTCCGGTGGGTGGCGCTGATTGGGAAAAAGTTTGAGAACCACTGTCAGAACGTTTGAACATTGTTAAAATCCTAGAACATTGTTAAAATCCTAGAACATTGTTAAAATCCTAGAATATTGTTAAAATCCTAGAACATTGTAAAATTCCTAGAACATTGTTAAAATCCTAGAACATTGTTAAAATCTTAGAGCATTGTTAAAATCCTAGAATATTGTTAAAATCCTAGAACATTGTTAAAATCCTAGAACATTGTTAAAATCTTGGAGCATTGTTAAAATCCTAGAATATTGTTAAAATCCTAGAACATTGTTAAAATCCTAGAACATTGTTAAAATCTTAGAATATTTTTAAAATCCTAGAACATTGTTAAAATCCTAGAACAATGTTAAAATCCTAGAATATTGTTAAAATCCTAGAACATTGTTAGAATCCTAGAACATTGTTAAAATCCTAGAACATTGTTAAAATCCTAGAACATTGTTAAAATCCCAGAACATTGTTAAAATCCTAGAACATTGTTAAAATCCTAGAACATTGTTAAAATCGACCTTTGTCAACGCAACAAATACCATTTTGCTTCCTGTATTCTGCGAATGCAAACACACAC
>OU696584.1:7039703-7052203 GCA_916048095.2 Sacculina carcini
CGACATCACTGACACGACACCACTGACACGACATCACTGACACGACATCACTGACACGACACCACTGACACGACATCACTGACACGACACTACTGACACGACATCACTGACACGACATCACTGACACGACATCACTGACACGACATCACTGACACGACATCACTGACACGACACTACTGACACGACATCACTGACACGACATCACTGACACGACATCACTGACACGACATCACTGACACGACATCACTGACACGACACCACTGACACGACACCACTGACACGACATCACTGACACGCCACCACTGACACGACATCACTGACACGACACCACTGACACGACACCACTGACACGACACCACTGACACGACATCACTGACACGACATCACTGACACGACACCACTGACACGACATCACTGACACGACATCACTGACACGACACCTCTGACACGACATCACTGACACGACACCACTGACACTACACCACTGACACGACACCACTGACACGACCCCACTGACACGACATCACTGACACGCCACCACTGACACGACATCACTGACACGACACCACTGACACGACACCACTAACACGACATCACTGACACGACACCACTGACACGACATCACTGACACGACACCACTGACACCACACCACTGACACCACACCACTGACACCACACCACTGACACGACATCACTGACACGACACCACTGACACGACTCCACTGACACGACATCACTGACACAACACCACTGACACGACACCACTGACACGACACCACTGACACGACATCACTGACAAGACACCACTGACACGACACCACTGACACGACTCCACTGACACAACACCACTGACACGACACCACTGACACCACATCGCTGACACGACACCACTGACACGACACCACTGACACGATATCACTGACACGACATCACTGACACGACACCACTGACACGATATCACTTACCCGACATCACTGACACGACATCACTGACACGACACCACTGACACGACACCACTGACACAACTCCACTGACACAACACCACTGACACGACACCACTGACACCACATCGCTGACACGACACCACTGACACGACACCACTGACACGACATCACTGACACGACATCACTGACACGACACCACTGACATGACATCACTGACACGACACCACTGACACGACATCACTGACACAACATAACTAGCATTTTATATAAACCATTTTTTCAGATTCCTAAAAAATTTTCATTTGTGTAGTTCAATTATCAGAAGCAGAATTTCGTTGGGCAAATATTTTCGCTAAAAGTTTCCCTTTGAAATTTACATTCAGCTTTCAACAAAAAAAGCGTTTTTGCGTGTCAATCAATTTGTGTGTGTGTGTGTGTGTGTGTGTGTTTGTCTGTGTGTGTGTGTGTGTGTGTGTGTGTGTGTGTGTATGTGTGTGTGTGTGTGTGTGTGTGTGTGTGTGTGTGTGTGTGTGTGTGTGTGCGCGTTTGTGTGTGTGTGTTTGTCTCTGTGTGTGTGTGTGTGTGTGTGTGTGTGTGTGTGTGTGTGTGTGTATGTTTGTCTGTGTGTGTGGGTGTGTGTGTGTGTGTATTTAGTGTCAACAGTTCTTATTTGTACAGTGTATGCGTGTGTGCGTGTGTATGTGTGTGTGTGTGTATGGGTGCGAGTGTGTATGCGTGTGTGTGTGTGTGTATGTAACGTTGAAAATGACCACGATAAAACACACACACACACACACACACACACACTCAAGCCAATTAGGACAACCAGTCTAAGAGACCACACACACACACACGCACACACGCACACGCACACACACGCATATACAAATGGGCGGATAAGAAATGGTACGAGAGAGTGAGAATGAATAAATTCCTGTTTTAAACTTTATTATCCAAGTATGCCACTTGTCATATTAAGTAATTTGATAAAATTCAGCATTTTACCTTTATATAAATATCAAAAAAATTTTAAATTTGCGAAATAAACATTTTTGTCTATCGAGTATATATTTGCAGAAAAAACACAATGACATTTGCCGCCCGCCTGTGTGGACATACTAATTCCGCCACTGTGCACACACACACACACACACACACACACACACACACACACACACATACACAAAAATGTCAGTGGAACGGAGTCAATAGAAAAAGACACGTTTGAAGCGCGAATGGTATTGCAAATGATGGTATGCAAATGAGACACTCAAATATGGCTGAAAATTAGGTCATCGGGGTCAGGAGGTCACACATGAGGTCACATAACAGCCGAAGCGAGATCCTATGTCTTCCTCTGAAGGCAATAATAATTAGTATTGCCTTCAACTACAGACATAGTATAGGAAGACAACTATGAATGTTTAGTAGTACAGAACAGGTAGGACAAATTTCACAAAATACAGGTGCAAACATGTGAGTAAAACTACATTATCTTCACAGTGATAAATGATACTGCAAACAGAGCCGTAGCAACCGCCCCCCGTACCCCCCGGCAGGGGGGGGGGCGAATGTTGAGGGACCCCGTTGCCTCACGTATGATATTATAATGTATCATATTTATTATGTATAGCCTTTACCTTTTTGCTCAGATGCTTTCACCTGAGCTTGAATTATGTGATTATGTCTAATAAATATATTCATAATTTGGTGCTTTATTTATAATGGGGGCCCCAAGTGTTGCCTTCGGGGGGCCCCATAAGTCCTCGTAACGGCTCTGCCTACATATTACCAATATTACCCTACATATTACCCTACATATTACCCAATATTACCCTACATATTACCCTACATATTACCCTACATATTACTCTACATATTACCCTACATATTACCCTACATATTACCCTACATATTACCCAATATTACCCTACATATTACCCTGCATGTTACCCCATATTTCCCTACAAAATACCATATACATTACTCTACATAGTACCCAATAATACCTTACATATTACCCTACATATTACCCTACATATTACCATACATATTACCCTACATATTACCCTACATATTACCCTACATATTACCCTACATATTACCCTACATATTACCCTACATATTACCCTACATATTACCCTACATATTACCCTACATATTACCCTACATATTACCCTACATATTACTCTACATATTACCCTACATATTACCCTACATATTACCCTACATATTACCCTACATATTACCCTACATATTACCCTACATATTACCCTACATATTACCCTACATATTACCCTACATATTACCCTACATATTACCCTACATATTACCCTACATATTACCCTACATATTACCTAATATTACCCTACATATTACCCTGCATGTTACTCCATATTTCCCTACAAAATACCATATACATTACTCTACATAGTACCCCATAATACCCTACATATTACCCTACATATTACCTTACATATTACCCTACATATTACCCTATATATTACCCTACATATTACCCTACATATTACCCTACATATTATCCTATACATTACTCTACATATTTCCCAATATTACCCTACATATTACTCTGCATGTTACCCAATATTACCCTACATATTACTCTACATATTACCCTACATATTACCCTACATGTTACCCTACATATTACCCCATTACACCGAGTTCAATAACCCAATTGCAAAGTCTAACGCAGTGCGCATGTGTCATGCCGTAGTTTGTCTGTCTGTCTGTGTGTGTGTATGTCTGTCTGTATGTGTGTGTGTGTGTGTGTGTGTGTGTGTATGTGCGTGTGTGTGTGTGTGTGTGTGTGATTTGGCGGTCAGTCATTTAGTCAGTGTTGAACAGAACAGTTCAGTTTCCGTTCTGTGAATGTGTGTGTGTGTGTTTGTTCGTGTGTGTGTGTGTGTGTGTGTGTGTATGCATATATGTGTGTGTAATACTTGCAGGAATTTAATTTATAATTGTAAATTGTATAATAATTTATCATATTGCTGAGAGTTAATCAGATTGAGGGCAAAATTGGTTTTCGGGAGAAAAAAAATTAATTTGGTTTTTTGTTTTTTTTCCTAAAATATATCTTGTTTTTGTATTTATTTTTTAAATATATTTTATCATTTTGATTTTCTTTTTGAGGGAGTTTGTACAAAATTAAGCAAAACTGTAAACTTTTTTTTTCAACTAAAATCAAACCAAAATTCTCTTTATAGACATTTTGGCTATTTTGACTGGCAAGTACAAAGACATCATGAACTTACGGATTATTATAGAATTTGCATCTCTTCTGCTCTTGGGTAAGTGCGGCTACACACACACACACACACACATACACACACACACACTCACACACACACACACACACACACTCACACACACACACACACACACACACACACACACACACACACACACACATGCATACATAATCTTATGTGTCTGCGTTCATTAATGCTCTTATATACACCACATATAAAATATATATAATTGTTGGCTAGAGTTTATAACCAATAATATATACCATAATTACAAAATATTGGTTTAAAATCAATAAAGTATTTTCCGTGTTTTTTTCTGTGGTATTTCAGCTGCAAGGAACGTATTTAATTTATTCACTAATTTATTCACTTTTTCTAATTTATCTAAGGAATCTAATTTATTCACTTTTTCTAATTTATCTAAGGAATCTAATTTATTCACTTTTTCCTTCACAGCATCGGCTATGCTGTCTAAAACATGCTCAGACGTTCAACATCGTCAGGAGCGTTCGACAGCACACGACCAACTCCAAGTCGAGGATGTTATGCATAATGACTTGAACCGACTGAAAAGAGATGTGGGCTATTCCGCTTTAGCGTCTGCTGTACAAGGGGATCGCGCTCAACCTCCGGGAGGTTCAAGACCTCCATCAGGAAACAGACCTCCTCCAGGAGGTTCAAGACCTTCATCAGGAAACAGAACTCCTCCGGGAGGTTCAAGACCTTCATCAGGAAATGGGCCACCTCCGGGAGGTTCAAGACCTCAATCAGGAAACAGACCTCCTCCGGGAGGTGAGACACTTTCTCCATCTGGACATGGACCTCCTCCGGGAGGATCAAGACCTCCATCAGGAAACGGACCTCCTCCGGGAGGTCAGAGACCTTCTGCATCTGGTAATGGACCTATTACGGCAGCTCTTGGACCGCCTCCATCGGGCGCCGGACGGCCTCAGAACGGAGGAAGACCACCTTCGAACGGAAGACGACCTCATTCTAAATTTCCTCTTCAAATGGCCATGACAGCAACGACTCTCAGCGCAGCTGATATGGGCCAACATCTCCAAACAGCCACAGGCAAGTAGCACGACGATGATAGCCTGAATATATTTTGATAATGGCTCACAAGATGAAACTCAAAAAACAGTGAATAAATACACTAGCATGAACATAATGGAAAATTATGATTAATATGCTGAATTCGGCATCAATATGCCGAATTCGTTAGTTGCAGTGTGTTGCAGCTAATTGCAATCACTCAGCGCCAGAAATAATCCGGATTAAATATGTAATTGTCAACCGTCACAAATGACACAAACACACACACACACACACACAAATAGCTTACCTATATTACATTATATTAGTATTACGTTTATTCATTTTATTATTTGCATTACATTTATTACATTATATATATATTAAATGTATTACATTACATTTCATATATTTCATTATTTCATCACGATAATTACACTATTTACAGTACATTTATATATATATATATATATATATATATATATATATATATATATATATATATATATATAATTATTACATTATTACAAAGTTTGACACATTAAATGTTTGATTAAATGCAAAGTCAAGGTTTATATATATATAAAACTTGCTATAAGAACATGACATTGACACATTGATACGGTTAGTATGAGCTGTTCATACGAACCCTGTATATGCGTCATACAAAACCATCGAAGCCTAAATATACGATATCGGTATATTGATTGCAAGAGCTGGTATGAGGTATGAACAGATGAGTGTGCACAAATGAAATTGAATTATGCATTGCACCAGGTAAATTATTGCAACATGAATTTTAATATTTGTTCTTATAAATATATCTTCTATCTAAACATAATCAAAGCTTATTAATTAATTATACCATTTTTTATATATTCCGATTTGTTGAGTATTTTTTAGTATTTTTTGGATAATTTGATTAATTGGATGCTATTTTTAACTAATTAATTAAATATATTAATTATTTCCAGTGAGTTATTAATTGTTCTTAATTGTTCAAGCGCATATTATCATAAATGTCTTCCGTTGAGGCATTTGTGACAAACAATTTAATAAATTCGGAACGCACTAAATTTGGCAACACACAAAATTTGAAAAATAATAACAATTGTTTTTTGTGTTGACAATTTCTGCTTGCAGCCAATTGGAAGGGAAGGTATGTGTTGAAATTGTTTCAAAAATAAATATTGATTCAGAAAGTACAGCTATGAATTTTATCCATAAAATCGAAATATATTTTTGTTTTTTTAAGTTCCGTTCTACTTTTATTTCATATAGCGAATTGATAATGAAAACAGAATGTATAGCTTGCCAATATTTGTGATAAATCGGCAATAATTTACCTGAATATAAGCAGATAATTTAAAATTTGCAGAAAAATATGACATGTTATGTTAAGTTTTTATGAGAAAATTTGACCTAATTCTAAAAGATCACCTAATTCTAGCCTAATTTCCAGTATACTCTTGTGACCTTGGTGAAGTTTGAAGGTCAAATACGACTCACTTCCGGCCGATGTTCGCGCCAAATTTTCGGCAGGAAACCTGTCGGCTCTGACGTCACAAGATCTGGCAACCATCGATCTGGAAATTGTTCAACAACTCACTGTCAGTGAATTTAAATATTAAATAAGTATATCTCATTTTTCCTGTTGAATATTTTCATCAAAATACAGTTATTTATTTCACTGTTTTTAAGATATTGGGCACAATTATTCATTTTTCTCATTAATTATTCATTTATTATTCGTATATATATATATATATTGATATATTTCTATGAAAACAACTAAAATACTACATTGATAGATACGTTTGTTTTAAAGTTCACTAAACTTGTCATCACCTATTTTATCAGATTCGTTTTTGGACATCTGCTTCATAAAAACCGAAGATTAGCTGACAAGTAACTAGATAGTGATTGATTTGATACCAAATATGCAAATAGTAACTACAATTACCGCGCAGTAAGTAATAACTTGTAAATTATATTTAATTATCACAATCATACATGATTTACTACGATATCACACATGTTTACTGCTTAAAAAACAAGAATCAATTTTTCATTTATAATTCCATTGGCGTTTTTTCCCGATAAACCTTGTCTATTTTTCAAAATCACTTGGGCTTTTTTTCGACCGCAGACAATGCACCACGGAGCCTATCTGGCAGCACTGAATCAATCACAGCTGATGCAGCTGTTTGCCAGATTCAACGCGGCACAAGATTTGTCGAGCATGCGCCGTATTGTCGATAACATGCGCCATTTTGACAATCGCACACAATTGCTCGATGTTATTTCGGCCATCAAACAGCAAATGAGCTCGCCCAGCGCCGGCAAAAAAGTACACACAATCATTCTTCTGTTTATAACTAAAAAAACTATCAAAAAACTCCAAACAAATATTGTTTGAATAAATACTCAGAGAGAGAAATTCTGTTCGATCAAAATTAGGCGCATGAAATCAAATTGTTCATATTCCCTGCCTCAATAAACGTGGTTAGTTTTCTAATTATCATTTTTTAATTTGTAATCATCCTTTATAAATATCCTTACAAAGTAATAATAAAGATCCTTTGAAATTTTTGTTGAATTCTATATATATAAAAAGCATTTTTATTTATAAAAAAACCGTATTTCAATTTTTATAATCATTTTTGCTTATTATAAAGTAAATTATAAAAAGAACAGCACATTTTTGCAGCCACACGGCTAGTGAATAGGCGGACTGAACAATTTTAGCAGGTTATAGATGGCGCCACCATTATATACGTTCTCTTCCACACACTTCCAACAAGTTACAACAACAACAACAACAACATGTATTTAGTATAGCGCCAAATATAAAATGGTGCGATGACAGGATGAGATAAAAAATAATATAGTATGTATGTTTATAAAATATATGAAACAAATGTCAGAATAGCCAAGAGCATGACAGACAAAGTTTAACAGGCGTATATCCAAAAGAAAAACACGAACCCATTCAACAGGGAGAGGTAGACTCAAGAAGATGTGCATGCAGAGCAGAAGAGAAGGATCGAAGTGAAGGGGATGACCGGATACGAGAAGGCAAGGAGTTATAGAGACAAGGAGCAAAGAAGTAGAAAGATTTCGCCGACCAAGGCGACTCCAAAACTGCTCGAGGACAGTGAAGAGAGTGAAGACGACGACCTGAGTGTTGAGGTTCAGATAGTAGAGAGCGGAGGTAAGAGGGAGAGGAGGGTGAGCGGATAATTTTAAAGATAAGACAGCACAGTATATAGTTGATCCGAGCCTGAACAGGAAGCCAGCCAAGTTTATGTAGGTAGGGAGAAGTAGGCGTGCGCGGAGGAAGACGGAAGACAAAGCGACATGATTGGCTCAATAACATTTGTAGGGAGCGAAGAGATTTAGATGAGGCGTGAAGAAACAAAGAGTTACAATAGTCTAGACGAGGGAAAATTGAGGATTGGATGAGAGTAATGGCCGAGTTAGTGTCAATGTAAGCACGAATGGGATAGAGTTGTCTGAGAATGAGCCTGCAGGATCGCGATATATGCGCGAAATTGTTGGCAAATGACAGAGAGGGATCGAAGTAGACGCCAAGATTACGAACACAAGCTGATAGGGAGACAGAGAGAGACGGGGGAGAGATTCTTGGAGGATGGAAGACCATGTATTCAGTTTTAGAATGGTTGATGATGAGTTGGCGGGAAGATGCCCAGGATGTGATGTCGCAAAATAACTTAGAGAGCAGATTATGAGAGAATTTTGATAGCGGAATGTATAGTTGCAGATCATCAGCGTAAATATGGTATGAAATGGGGAATTTACGTAGAATAGGGCAGAGAGAAGACATATACAGATTGAAAAGGAGAGGACCAAAAATAGAGCCCTGAGGCACACCATTAGAAAGCAAAAGAGGGGAAGAAGAGGAAGAGTTAGAACGTACAGAAAATGAACGGCCAGAAAAATATGAAGTCATGAGAGAGAGAGCAGAAGAGGATAAGCCAGCAGAAGCGAGGTCTTTGAGCAATATAGGGTGATTTACAAGATCGAAGGCGGAGGAAATATCAAGTAGGACGAGGAGGACTGAATCACCAGAGGCAAAGGTTTGGAAGATGTCATTTACAAGGGAAAGTAAAAGAGATTCGGTAGAATGATGTGAGACGAAACCGGACTGTAATGGGTCGAAAATAGGATTTATCACAGGGGAGAGTTGTTCGTGTATAGCTGACTCAAGGAGTTTGGAAGGAAGACTTAAAAGCGATATAGGACGATAATTCTTAGGACAGTGAGGATCGAGAGGAGGTTTTTTGAGAATAGGGTTAACTATAGCATGTTTGTCGGCTAAGAAGGATCCATGGAGGAAGGAAGAGTTGATCAGATGACAGAAGACTGGAGCTAAGAGATGTACATAGTCCGAGAGAGCCGTAAAGTTTATAGGATCAAGGGGACAACGGGACATTTTCAGCTTGGAAATTAGGCGAGAGGTATGATGAATATTGATGTGCGAAACAACATCAAACTTACACACGACACAATTTACATCAATCGAAATCAAAGTAATTTTCGCCTAAATTAACATCATATATTGAATTTAACGTGAATGAAAACAAAATGCTGAATCTTTTTGTCTGGCAATCGACAGACTATGAAAATGTTGGTATCGAAATTGGCGAGGAAGTTGTCGCACAACAACAGCACGTGGACCGTCGCCGAAATGGAGCGAATCAACAGCCAACAACTGCTGCCATCTATACCTGTCGAAATTCTACTCGCAATTAACGATTCCAGTGTTATTGACCGCATGTACGACCGCCACACACACACACACACACCCACACACACACACACCCACACCCACACACACACACACACACACACACACCCACACCCACACCCACACACACACACACATGGATGCAAAAAGGATATAAAGAAGTACAGCTTTCCAGAGCTATAGATACTTGGAATAAAATACCCACGGATATTGTCGAAAGTGAAAAAATATCAGAGTTTAAAAGTAAAATTGATAGGTTGAGAGACAGGTCAGCTCGAGCACAAGCTCAAATCCTGTAGAACAACTAGGTGAGTACAACTCGGTGAGTACAACTCGGTGAGTACAACTCTGTGAGTACATGAATATATACTTGTTATCCAGCAGCGGTGCCAAAGGGGGCCTTGGGGCAGCTGAAGCCCCCCCCCAAAAAAAAATTTACCAGCCCTCCGTGAACATCGCAAAAATTCTGAGAGTGGACATTTCGGGTGTAGTTTGGCCTCGTGTTTTGGCCGAGCCCTCGTATTTTCCTTTCTTTAGCCCCACTCCCCCTCACGGGAAAATCCTGGCGCCGCCACTGCTACAAATTAGTTCAGCCCTTCAGAGTGAATTTCCTTATAGCTGTGTGGGAATAACCTGTGTGTGGGTAATTCCCCTGTCTGGTGGGTAATGGAAGAGTTGTCAAGTGGGAAGCTAAAGGTCGGACAGAACAGGACAACTATGTGTGTGTGTTTTTATCCATTAAAATTCAGGTTTATTTTTGTTTCTTATCACCTCTTGACACATTTACTTTGATGTAACAACTGAATTTATTGAATTTATCAGCGCTATGTTGTGTGGAAAATGAATATTGATGACTAATTAAGAAGAATGGGTAATCAGTGAGAAAACAGGTTGAGAACCACTGGTCTAGACCATAAAACAATTACAAATAAACTTCCAGCTATTAAAAACATATCTCATATAATGTGATAACATTTTATCAAATAGTTTTATCTTTCAATCCAATTTCTCGCTCTTTCAGTTCGGCTATCGTTAAATCGCTAATCGCCTCTACTATTTCGAATCAACCGCAAAATTGATAAAAAGCTAATTTGAATAATCTCAGTCTACCGTATCGTCAATCTCGCTCAATCACCACTCCATCACCAATCAGGATGATTGTAGCAGCCAATCATAGAGATTGTACACGGTTTTGCTACGTTTTTATACGACATTTTTTTCCAAGCGAACAAATCTCTCGAAATTTTTGCATAGTCAAATTTGGAGCCACGTCTGCATGTGTGTGTGTGTATGTGTTTGTTTGTTTGTTTGTTCATTTGTGTTTAGACCCACGCCTACACAGTCGAATAAGTTTTACGAGATGGACAAACCTTTGCGCAAAAAAATGACAGTAAGTTTTCGCAAAAATTCCAATTTTAGCGAAATTCTGATTAGTCAAAATTGTGTTGTTTTATTTTCGATAAAATATATTTGCAAATACATGATACAGATGCATATTTACAAATTATTTATTTCAGATTAAATCATCTATTTCTAGTATGTATTTATTGTCTGTTAGTTGTATATTTTCGTGACAATAGATTTTCACAAAATTGATAATAAATCACCATATCTCATAATAATAACAATATTATTATATCATTAATATTACAATTACTTATTGATATCACAATTATTTGGAAAAAATCCATGAGATTAATACAAACATTATTCTATATTTAATATGTAAATATTACTATTATTATTGTTGTGTAGATCACATATCACAAAATGTATTGAAAGTTATTTGCAATTTGCCCTTGTTGCTGGTGCAAGGCGGTCATATTGCACAAGCAGTTGTTGAAGAAGCCGATTGATCAATGGTCGTCGGCAGACATCACAGCAGTGCGCTATGTTCTCGGTTTGTCTCCAGTCACGATGCTGAAGCGCCTCAACGATTCAGCTCTGTATGAGACCTTCAGCAGATCCGTGACAGGAGAGGTTTGACTCATTGATTAATTTTCATCAATTAATTACCAATTAGGCTCATTAAAAAATTAAAAACTACATGTTTTATCTGTGGTTGATATTTTTTCTGTATATATTTCATGGAGGATGCATTTGTTCATGCATAATTTTTATAGAAGAGACTGTATTTTAGGTTGTATGATTGAATGGACATTGATTTTAAAACCAGGTTTTGTTATTAGGTCGTTTGTATTTTATATCTTGTTTATATAAGTATTAATAATTCAGATGCAAAAAGTGACTGTTGATTCTGAAAAACAAACCAAGGCTGAATAAACAAGTTAAGAAACTGTTTTACTTTGATTTAACTCATTTTTTTCAAAAATAGGCCAACTCTATATTTTCCACAACAGCGCTGAAAAAAATCAATAAATTCATTTGATCCAACAGATAAAATGTCGGAAAATTATTGGAACCAAGAAATAGACGATGTGTTTGTATTGATTTGTTAAATATGATTTGTTTGTA
>OU696584.1:7057203-7099703 GCA_916048095.2 Sacculina carcini
ATTTCAGTTTTTAAGTCAAAGTCATTTTCACACAGTAAAACAGTTAGGTTATAATGTTATTTTTGTCATAAAAAAGTATGTTATTTGTACAATGCAATATAGCAAATGTGAAACTTTCACAATTGTTCCACAATATACTCGTACAACTCGCTACATGATGCTATTTGTATAATATATTTATATTTGCCATCAAAGTTGAAGATTTATTTGTTATTTTGCTTGTGAAATTTGTGTGTGATTACAGGGACGCGCTCAACGGCGTCAAAGACAAAATTAAAATGTCCTCAAAAGACCTGGATAAAATCGAAAAAGCCCTAATTGTACGCAAGGTGAGCAGAAACCGATATATTTCCTCACAATTTCATTTCCAAGTCGCCAAAAATGAAAAATTAATGTTTAAATAATCTTGGAATTCGTAATCTTAAAATAAAATTAATGCACAATTTTTCGATTGAAATTATTCTTGGACAACGAAATAGGAGCATATATCCAGAAGAAAAAAATTCCTTTATTTTTGGCAATGATGCTCTTCAATCCAGATATGATTAAAAATATATGCATAATATTCAATATATCAATCAAAAAATACGACAAATATTATCGAATATATATTTGATAAACAGTTTAGCGTAGTGGTGGAATAATTTTCAATTTATATTTTATATTTTTTTATTATCAATTTATATCCTCTAGAATATTACAAATAAATTGTATGCGTAATATTTAGGCTGGAAATATTGTTTGTCTTATAAAAAATATAAAACCAACAATATTTCTAATATTTTAATACTGTTGCAATATTAAAATATTTGTTACAATAATTATTACAATATTAAATATTTGTTACAATATTAAATATTTGTTACAATAGTAAATATTTCTTATAATATTATATATTTGTTACAATATTAAATATTTGTTACAATATTTATTATTTGTTACAATATTTAATATTTGTTACAATATTAATTATTTGTTACAATATTAATTATTTGTTACAATATTTAATATTTGTTACAATATTAATTATTTGTTACAATATTAATTATTTGTTACAATATTAAATATTTGTTACAATATTAATTATTTGTTACAATTATTGCTGCATTATTTACATTTCAATACTATATACAATATTATATTATTCACCAGGGTCTGCGGGCCGGAAGTGTTGGCGATCTTGTGGCTGCCGGTCTTGGCGCCGAGTTCAATGACCTCATTCCCATCGCGTCGCTGCGGTCATTGACCCCTGACCTGAAGAAACAAGGTCACTCGACACCAGAGCACCACAAAACCTGACCTTTTTCCCCACAGGGCATTTTTAGTGCCTCAAAACAAATGCATTATTGTACAGACAATTTTAAATACAATTTCCTATTTTTTAAATAAAATGTTTATCTAATATTATTGTATTTCATTACACTGATGTTAAATGTTATTGTATGTTGTTGTTGTATGTAAAATATACCAATATTCATCATTATTTGTTAAATATACCAATATCAACATATATACGCAAAAAATTCACAACAACATTTGACCATTAATTAATTAATTAACTTACTTTTATATTTCTTTAAATCAAAACCAACTGAATTTATTCACAATTATACACTCTTTGAAAATGATCCGCTTCACATTTCACTTGGTTATATTGCGTCTTTAAATGTATGTTTATTTTATTTTATTTACATTTGCACAGCCGCCAACGGTACGGTGTTCGACTCAGCCACGCGCATGCTCAGCGCTCTGCAACCATCTCCTGCGCTGCCCCAGCAGCTAACAGCTGCCAATGTACAGCTGCTCCGACAACCCGCTCTCTCTCAGCTCTCTCCCTCCCAATTGTTGTCACGGTGTGTGTGTGTTTGTATGTGTCTTGTGTGTGTTTGTGTGTTTGTGTGTGGTTGTGTATGTGTTGGTTTGGTTTTCATTAAGGACACACAAATTCTCTCAGCGGAATTCGATCGGCCCTCGGAATATTCTTCAATGATGAATGTTATTTATATACGTTTGTCGAGGCCTGTCGTTCTCAAATAGATGAATATTTGTCGCATGATGAAATGGGCTTCTTGCGTCTGTGTCGCCCCTCCGAGTAGTGTTGCTGTGTCCACCGTTTCGATGGAGCGATGCTGTAGTCGTTGAAGAAGTCGTCTTCTTTGATCTCTGTATTTCCAGCAATCAAAGAGAGCGTGGTGGACCGTTTCATCGACGCCATCGCAATGTGGACACCAGGATGTTGCTGAGAGTCCCAGTCTAGCCATGTGTTGGTTGAGGCGTGTGTGTCCCGAGCGAAGTCGGAATAAACTGACGGCTAGTTCTCTGTTGCTGGTGAGCGACCAGATGGTCTCGGTTGATCGGACGCGATAAATGTTCTGCAGCAGTTCTGGTAGTGATTGAAGGTTGCGCTGATAGCAGGCCGTTGTCAGTCTTCTCCTATATTCATCGTGTATGCTCTCCCATGTGGTGATCGTGGAAATATTTTGTGCTGCTGTCAATGCTCGTTTGGCGGCTCTATCAACCATTTCGTTTCCGGCTATACCTTTATGAGCTGGGACGTATTGGAGAACTATTTGTCGGTCACTGTTATTTATTGTGTGGAGAAGGTCATGGATGTGGAATATCAAACCTCGTAAATATCTTGGGTCTCTATTTTTTATGAGATATAGGCCACTCTTGCAGTCTGTATATATGACAAATCGGTCGTATTGTGAATTTTGAATATGTATGAGTTTGATTGCTTGGTATATAGCGAAAATTTCCGCATGGGCTATCGATGATCCTCCAGGAAGTTTCCAAGTATCAGTATAGTTAATGGTTTGGGCGAAAAGAGCTGCTGATGTTAGCTTGCGTTTAGGATCATGTGAGCCGTCTGTGAAAATTTTAAAATGGCTACGGTACATTGTATCGTTCATGCAGTTGAAAGCCTGTTCTAGTTCGAAATCTGTATAATTTGGTTTAGTTGGATAATCTGGTGTGTACATATGTGTGAATATATGATCTAATGAATTTGACCACGGTGGAATGGGTGAAACTGAATCATGGACGTAAATTGTGTTCTCGGTTTCAGCTGCTGGTACTGATACGTTGTTTCTTGATATGTGGATGTTGGCCACTCGGTACAGGGGATGAGGGTTTATGACTGGTGTATATTCGATGCGTGTCCGTGCTTGTGCTTTCACGGAGACTCTGAAGTGTTCAAGTGTCGTAGATGTTGATATATCAAGTAGGCTGGTTTCAGCTAGCAATATGTTTATGGGGGTTGAAGGAAGGGCTCCAGTGATTATTCTAGCTGCATTATTGACCAGAACTTGTAGTTTTTTCAGCGAAGAGGCGGATGCTTTTCCATATAGTGAGCTTCCATAACTCAGTCTCGAAAGAATTGCAGATCTGTAGAATATTTTTAAAACATGTGCTGAAGTACCCCAGCTTCTGCCAGTTAAACTTCTCATTATTGCCAAGCGCTTGTTTCCATCCACTCGAAGTTTCTCAATATGATGTTGCCAATTCAAGGCTGGACCGTTCAATTCCATCCCTAGGAAACGATGATGTGTTGTGAATGGTATTTGTTGGTTGAATAGTGTTATGCTGGGGAGTATGTTGGTAATTCTTTGTTTGGTAAAATACATCCAACAACTTTTTTCTATGTTGATGGTGAGACCAATGTTGGTTAGCCAACTCCCTATCACTTCTAGGTCGAATGACACATTTGTAATGGCAGACTCTATTGTTGGTGCTCGGCTGAAAAGCGTCATGTCATCCGCGTAAATGATCATCTGAGAATGTTGGGGGCTCGGCATCGTCGCCATAAGTATGTTAAATAAAACTGGGCTCAACGGGGATCCTTGTGGGAGTCCTTGTGTGATTCTCTTCTGTCGGGACAAATGACCATTCATTGATACCTGGAAGGAGCGTCCTTCCAAAAACGATTGGAACCATTTCAGAGGGGACCCTACTACTCCGCACTTCGCCAATGTAGATGTCATGACTTTTCTGGGTACATGATCAAAAGCGCCATGCACATCTAGATAAATACTAACCATGACCTGTTTGGACTCATATGTGCTAATTATGTTGTCATTAAAATGGGATATGGCATCTATTGCACTCCTTTGGGGTCGGAATCCCATTTGATGTTCCTTTAGAATCTGCCGTGTTTCAATCCACCACGAAAGCCTGTGTGCAACCATTCTTTCTAATGTCTTCCCAATACATGATAACATTGATATAGGACGATATGATTCTGGAGAAGAAAGGTCTTTTCCTTCCTTAGGCAGTGGGACTATGTAGGCAGATTTCCAAATGCCGGGGAAAATTCCACTTTGCCAACTATGGTTAAAGGAATTTAAAAGTTGATATTGGCAGTCCGCAGGGAGCTGTCTAATGAATGGGTAGATAATTCCATCTGGGCCTGGGGCTGATCTCCGTGGGAGTACCTTGAGCTGTGCCTGAAATTCATTGTGATTGAATGGAAGCGCAAGATCCTGGTTGACTCCAATATAGGCGCATTGATCCGTTAGTTCATCTCTATAAGAATGGTTTTGGGGGGTAATGGCACCTAATCGCGCTGTTAGGTGCTTTGAAAAGTATTCCGTTTTTTCTTGATCATTGCTGAATAAATGTCCAAGATATTTGAGTGGAAATGTTGATTTTCGGCCTTTATTATTCATGGAATTTAGGAATCTCCAAGTTGAGCTGATACTGGATGTATGTTTAAGTTGTGAACAATGTGTCTTCCAGGCTGATCTTTTGGCATGCAGTATTATCTTGCGACTAGTTGCATTAAACTTATTGTAGAGTATTCGGTTTGTTGAAGTCGGGTTCGATCTCCATTTTCGGTATGCTCTTCTTCGCTTGTTTATTGAAATTTTGCATGCCTCTGTCCACCAAGGTACTCCTGCTTTGTGTGTAGATTTAGTTTTTGCGCAATGGAACACCTCAGAAGCAGCCTGTTTCATTATGCTTGTTATTTCTTCAATTTTCAGTGTAGTGTGTTGCTGTGCTTGCATCTGTTGACTAACTTTGATTCTATAATGTGGCCAATTTTGTTCAATAATCTTCCAACGGGGTAAACAACCCACTCTCATACTGGCTGTCAACTCAAAAAAGGATCCTATGATCGGTATGTGATCGCTGGGGAGGTGGTAGCCTTGTTCAAATGTTCCATTCTGGAACAACTGGTCGCCAATGAACAGGTCTAGTGTAGTTAATGCACCATTTGCGGGATTTGTTCTCGTGGGCAATCCTGGGGGTGAAAGGAGATCCAAGTGGCTGTGTTGCGTCAGGAATGAGAACAGTTCATGCCCGGCTGCATTCTGAAGAGCTGGAGTTAGCATTGGGTTCCACATAATATGATGGGCATTGAAATCTCCAATAATCATTACTGGTGAGGATAATTGGGATAAATAATGATCCAGAGCCGCAAGAGTCAGCTGGTTTGGGGGAGCATACATTGCGGCTATGGAAATGACTTTATTACTGATAGTGACTTGAGCAGCCACAACATCTATTGTGTTGAATGGTTGGTGTACAATAGGTATTGGCGAAAATGTTAATGAGCTTCTTATTGCTAGTAATGCTCCTCCACCTCTTGTGTCTCTATCTTTCCTAATAATACTAAAGTCATTAATTATGCAGGTACCCGCTTGATCTAACCAAGTCTCGGTGATGCCTAGTATATGGATTTCGTTATCTTCTGCAAATAATTGTATTTCTTCTTGTTTATATTTAATTGATCTTGCGTTCCAGAGTGCTATTTTAAGATTCATTCTGGCAGTTTAGGCAGAGTTGAAGAACCTTTGGTAAAATTTCTATGAGTATTGCTTTAAGCTCTCTGCCTTGCAGGTAAAGATGAATGATTTCCATGAATAGTGGTGCAACCTGTTTCAAGGTGTCGGACTCGTTTTTTTTGTTTGAAGTCTGATCAATGGGCATGTGTGCTGATTTTCTTGATGTCATTCCCAAAGAAGTGTATCTGGGGTAATTTTGTTTTCCCCCTTGTGCTTGTTCCTTGCCATTATGAATCCTAAGGGGTTTGGGAACAACTCTCCTAGTCTCAACCAGTGACTCACTCCCAGAGTCCGCTGTTTCTGTCGAACTGACATTTCTTGTTCGATGGATTGTACGAGTGAACTTTCTAGTATGTCTTTTCTTTCTGAATGTTTGTCCCTGTTGGCTACATTGGGGTATAACAACGTGTTCTTGAGATGTTACTTCGTTTTGCATTGCAACCTTATCATTCCAGTTTCCTGTATTGGAGTCATTATTGAGGATGTCAAACCGGTTGGTTAGAGCTGCTGAAAAAGTGCGTGGCGTGGATTTGGATGGTGTTGGCAGCAATGGTCGGATAACTTCACGTTGTTTGTTTGAGTCTGCCGAAGTCTGTGTGTTTATGTTTGATAGAGGCTTGCGTTTGACTGAGTGGAAGTACTCTCTGATGTCCTTATTTATTTCGGGTAGTGGTCTACGAGCTGCAAGCCCTTCATTGTATAGCTCTTGCGCGTGTTGGTTTATCTTACAGCTGGCAGCTATAGGTCGGTGGGACTCACCGCATTGAAAACAGTAGCTGTTTTCTTGACATTTTTCTGGTGTTGCGTCAGCGTCATTCATTTCTTGTTGTTGTGTGTTCCTATGCGTGCCGCTACAACGGGAACATCTTACTTTGTTTGAACACGAGTATTTGCTGTGTCCTAATTCCAAACAGTTTGTACACCTCAATATGGGAGGGTGATACGTGTGAACGGGGAAGCTGATATAGTCGAAATATACCTTTGTGGGCAGTGGACCTCTTACAGATAGTTTGATGCACACGTATTTACTGTTTTGTCCTGGTCGGTTGGGTTCCCATACAATTTGCACAAGTTCTGACCCATTATTCAGCCTGATGTCTCTCTTGACGTCCTCGATATCTGTCTCACATTTCCTCAAGGGACCAAATCTACCGTGATTGATATCAGTTTCGTAGGCGTACGAGCGCCTTGCTGTTAAGGTCCATTTGACCATGCGTGGGGTAGTGACCACAAATTGTTCTCCATTGATGATGGGGGCACATTTTGGATCTTGTAGAGCGGTGTGTTTCACCTGTACGAGCGCTGATACTTTACCGAGAGGACGCAGCTCTTTGATGTACACGCCGAGTGGCGAGCCCCTGAGAGCAGATGTAGCTTGAGTAGGAAGACTCGATATATCTCCTTCTTGAGTGTCAGTACGTGTAATGATCAGCGTGAAGTCATCTTGATCAGTGTCACCAGCAGATGACACTCTGCCTCTCTTGGAGACAGCTGTCATATTGGATGAACCACGTTGTGAAATCACTGCCTGGGATACGCCGTGAAATCACTAACACTAAGCACTTTGAAAACCACTGAATGCTGTAACAACGGAACACAAGTTGGCGTGACCAATGTCAAACAAAGAATGTGCGTGTATGTGTATGTGTGTGTCTCAGTGTGTCTTGTGTGTGTTGATGTGTGTGTGTGTGTGTTTGTGTGTGTGTGTGTGTGTGTTTGTGTGTATGTGTGTGTCTCAGTGTGTCTTGTGTGTGTTGATGTGTGTGTGTGTGTGTTTGTGTGTGTGTGTGTGTGTGTTTGTGTGTATGTGTGTGTCTCAGTGTGTCTTGTGTGTGTTGATGTGTGTGTGTGTGTGTTTGTGTGTGTGTGTGTGTGTTTGTGTGTATGTGTGTGTCTCAGTGTGTCTTGTGTGTGTTGATGTGTGTGTGTGTGTGTGTTTGTGTGTGTGTGTGTTTGTGTGTTTGCGTTTGTGTATTAATATGCCGAAAATGAAAATCCCACATTTTTGTCTGCACATAAAACTATTCTATTTTTAATAACAATACATAAACTTTTTTATAATTCTTTGAAAGTCATTTGGTAAGCTTGAACAAATATTGACCACGTTTGTGTGCATGTGTGTATGTGTGTATGTGTGTGTGTGTGTCCGTGTGTGCATGTCAGTATAAGCGACACTGATTTGATGTCAGTGATGGAGTCACTGAACAGTATGTTGTCCAGTGAAGACATGAACCTCAACTCGCCGTCTAGAAAAATGGTATTGGATTTTTTCAATCATTTCCTCATTTGATCAATATTTTTTTCCTATTTTATCTTCTTTCTTTTGTGTTTGTGTACTTCTATATGTTGAGCGTAGGGGTGTAGATTTGTGTCGAGGCTCGGGGGGATGACAGTCATCATGCATTAGTGTTCAAAGTTGACTCAGTTGGTCAATTACATGAGACCCTCAACTATTTTCAGCCTATTAAATTACAACACACACATACCTCAATGAATAATACGCGGGGTATAATTGCACATTCATACCCCCAGCAAATTTCTCGGGAGGGGTATATATACCCCAAATACCCCCTAGGATATACGCTAATTGGATGAAGGCTATTCCAAGGATTCGATGTTAGGGCGCTTGACAAAATTTTTCCAAACACATGCAATGAAAGTAAGGAAACTGTTAAAAAAAATCGTTAATAATGTGTGTGTGTGTGTGTGTGTGTGTCAGTGTCGTGCACTGAAGAGCAGGGTTGCCAGATACGCCGAGTCAGCGCTGGCAGTCGAGGGGGTTGCTGTGTCAGCGACGGCGCCTGACACTGCAGCTACAGTCAGGGAAGATACGGCTCTTGTGCAATATCTGAGCGCTTCCGATATTGCAGCCTCGCTACCTGCCTGTCTTATCGTCGAACTGGAGTGACAACAACACACACACTGACATACATTACATTACATTACATTACATTACATTGCATTAAATTACATTACATTACATTACATTGCATTGTATTGCATGACATTACATTACATTACATTACATTGCATTGTATTGCATGACATTACATTACATTACATTACATTACATTACATTACATTACATTACATTACATTACATTACATTACATTACATTACATTACATTACATTACACTACATTACATTGCATAGAATTGCATTGCATTACATTGCATTGCATTGCATTGCATTACATTACATTGCATTACATTACATTACATTGCATTACATTACATTACATTACATTACATTACATTACATTACATTACATTACATTACATTACATTACGTTACATTACGTTACATTACATTACATTACATTGCATTACGTTATATTACATTACATTACATTACATTACATTACATTACATTACATTAAATTACATTACATTACATTACATTACATTACATTACATTACATTACATTACATTACATTACATTACAGTACATTACAGTACATTACATTACATTACATTAAATTACATTACATTACATTACATTACATGGCATTACATTACATTACATTACATTACATTACATTACAGTACATTACAGTGCATTACAGTACATTACAGTACATTACAGTACATTACATTACATTAAATTCAATTAAATTACATTACATTACATTACATTACATTACATTACATTACATTACATTAGATTACATTAGATTACATTACATTACATTACATTACATTACATTACATTACATTACATTACATTACATTACATTACATTACATTACATTACATTACATTACATTACATTACATTACAGTACATTACATTGCATTACATTACATTAAATTACATTACATTACATGGCATTACATTACATTACATTACATTACATTACATTACATTACATTACATTACATTACATTACATTACATTACATTACATTACATTACATTACATTACATTACATTACATTACATTACATTACAGTACATTACAGTACATTACAGTACATTACATTACATTAAATTCCATTACATTACATTACATTACATTACATTACATTACATTACATTACATTACATTACATTACATTACATTACATTACATTACATTACATTACATTACATTACATTACATTACATTACATTACATTACATTACATTACATTACACACACAGTGACATACGTACACACAGACACACTGACATACATACACACACACACACACACACACACAGTGACATACGTACACATACACACACAGTGACAAACGTACACACACATACACACACACACACACACACACAGTGACATACGTACACATACACACACAGTGACAAACGTACACACACATACACACACACACACACACGCAGTGACATACGTACACACAGACACACTGACATACACGTTTACACGGACACACACCCACAGTGACATACATTCACACACGGACATACACAAGCACACACACAGTGACACACATACCCACACATGGACATACACAAACACACACACACACACATACAGATGTACACACATACACACAGACACATACTAACACAAACACACAAACACAGACATACATACATACATACACACACACAGACATATATACCGACTGCATCGCACGCCATATGTCATTTGTTTTAAGTAAATAATACTTATTATTAATGTTATTCTTAAGATTAACATAATTATTATTGATACAAGTTGTGTGTGCACATAGCGGTGTGCCTGTGTGTATGTGTGTGTCGGTCTGTCTGTGTGTATATATGAGCTATTCTATAAGTGTGTGCGTGTGTGTGTTAGTGTATCAGTGTATCATTGTATCAGTGTATCAGTGTGTCAGTGTATCAGTGTATCAGTGTATCAGTGTGTCAGTGTATCAATGTATCAATGTATCAGTGTATCAGTATGTCAGTGCATGTGTGTGTGTGTCTGTCTGTGCATGTGTGTGTGTGTATGTGTGTGTGTGTGTGTGTATGTTAGAACGGAAGTGTTGCAGCAGTATGCATCTTACGAACAGGTAATGTCGGTGGCAATGAGTCTGGGTTCAATGACCTATCATCAATTGATACAAGCAGATAAGCGACGATGCCATCAACTGCTTCGACTGACAACTGACAATATGGTCCTGTCACTGACACACTGACACTGACACACTGACATACTGACACACTACTACATACACTGACATACTACATACACTGACATACACTGATACACTGACACACTGATACACTGACACACTGATATACTGACATATTGACATACTAACACACTGATACATTGATACACTAATACACTGATACACTGATACACAGATACACTGATACACTGATACACTGTTACACTGATACACTGATACCTTGATACACTGATACACTGATACACTGATACAATGACACACTGACACACTGATACACTGACACACTGATACACTGATACACTGATACACTGACACACTGATACACTGATACACTGATACACTAATACACTAATACACTGACACACTAACACACTGATACACTGACACACTGATACACTGATACACTGATACACTGATACACTGATACACTGATACACTGATACATTGATACACTGATACACTGATACACTGATACACTGATACACTAACACACTGATACACTGACACACTGATACATTGATACACTGATACACTGATACACTGATACACTGATACACTGATACACTGATACACTGATACACTGATACACTGACACACTGATACACTGATACACTGATACACTAACACACTGATACACTGATACACTGATACACTGATACACTAATACACTGATACATTGATACACTGATACACTGATACACTGATACACTGATACACTGATACACTGATACACTGACACACTGATACACTGATACACTGATACACTAATACACTAATACATTGATACACTGATACACTGACACACTGACACACTAACACACTGATACACTGACACACTGATACACTGACACACTGATACACTGACACACTGATACACTAACACACTGATAGACAGACAGACAGACACACAGACAGATAGACCTTAAATTATTACGGACATCAAAAATGTCGTGCACTAAAATGCTTCTGAGAAAATTTATTTATTTTTAGATTTTTTTGGACATTATAAAAATACGTTGCCGATAGTGTAATATCAAGAAAATGCTAATCTGTGAAATATATCCAAAAATTCTCGTGTCGACTGCAAATAATGCAAGTAATAAATATTTATTTATTTTCTTTCCGATGTATATTTGGCCTGTATTTCGATGTGTTATCAGGTGGACATGCAAAACGAGTTGTCTGCGGTCGAGGCTGAAATTATAGATGGCGCTGCGATTTGTCTGGATGGCGAATCTATAATGCGTTTGAGCCGAGAGGCTTTTGATGATTTGAAGGAATATTTTGAGGTTGGCTTCAACTGGCTAAATATGATGTTTTAAATGCATAAAAATACCAAAATACGAGCTATAAAATATGATTAGCTTTTCCACTTGCGTTTCGTTGCTGAAAATGGATTTATTAATATCATAATTGTTTTCATTTATTTAATCTATATTTAATTCAAATTATTGAATTTAATTTGATAATAATATAATTTTAATTTTATAATAATATAATTTTAATTTTATAATAATATAATTTTAATTTTATAATAATATAATTTTAATTTTATAATAATATAATTTTAATTTTATAATAATATAATTTTAATTTTATAATAATATAATTTTAATTTTATAATAATATAATTTTAATTTGATAAAATATACAATTTTAATATAATAATTAAAATTTATTTTAATAATAATGTATTGTAACTCGTTTTAATATCAATTTATATTTGTTTTTATATATTCTTATTTCAATTGATTTTATTTTAATATATTTTAATCTGATTTAATATACATTTATTTTAATTATTTTTAATCTATTTTAGTTTATTTTAATTAGTTTTAATCTATTTTAGTTTATTTTAATTAGTTTTTATCTATTTTAGTTTATTTTAATATAATTTCAATTTATTTGAACAATAGCTCGAATATATTTCATTTTGATATAATTTGATTAATTTATTTCATCATTTAATATTGCTTGGCTATATTTAGCCTTTTCAAATTTTATTGGTTCAAAGTTTATATGTATTTTTACCAAATATTTATTCGAAAAAAACATGCAGTAAATGTGTAATTTCATCGAATTCACCACCCTTCACATTTCAGCCGAGAAAAATTGCCTACCAACTTAAAATAGGAAAATATCAATCTTTTTATATAAAAAATCGTAATCTTTTAATAAAAGCCAATGCTTCGAAAATCGACAAGTAAACATATAATCACATATTATTCCAAGCTATTTTCTACAATTTCTTATGCAAAAGTTAAAATTTTACCTTTAAATCTTGCACATATTAAAATTTGTAGCATTTCGTTTCGATGAGATCATGTGTGTGTGTGTGTGTCTGTGTGTGTGTGTGTGTGTGTGTGTGTGTGTGTGTATGTGTGTGTTTGTGTGTGTTTGAAGGCACCCACTTGTCTCAATGTGGATCAGGCAAATGCCGTGCAGAATTTGATACTGCATCATCACGGGTGAGAGGACAAAAAGTTCAGCCAAAATCTCGGGCCAATTTTTATATAATTTAGTTTTTTAAATTTAATTCAGTATATTGATGTATTTGGTTATATTTTGTCGGATTTTCGCACACAAAAAATCATCACTTCTTCTATGACTTAAATATTGACACCCACAATTTTTCTTCAATTTTTTCTCTAAAACATTCACATTTTTATTTTATTTACTTTTCACAATAATTTTCACAGTGTGAATTTTTATTGGTATTTCTTTTAATTCTAGCATTATTACGTGTCATTTCACAATAACTTCATGAAAAACATACATAAACAATATCTTCTAAACTCCTTGCTGTTGAATATTGGATTTTGGTGAAACTCTTGATAAATTTCTGCTGTCGCCGCTGAGCAGCATGGTGGACGAATGGCCTTCGCTCGAGCCGTTCTGCTCTCTGCTGCAGTTATTTGACGATTTTCTGCTTCGCGACATTGAGCCCGAACGCTATCTGGACGAATGTCCGCCCGATATGCTCGAAGAATTGGCAGCGAGCCAACAAGATGAGCGCCATCTACTGGTGAAAATTGACACTAACAACAGCAACAACAAGAACAATGCAAGATGTTTCGCAAATTTATATCAAGAATAAAGAAAAATTATATGTATATCAAATATTTGAAAATGTGTAAGAGCAATTCTATATACAATATATTAAAAATATATAAAGTGTATGATAATATATATAAATATATGAAAAATAATAAACAATTTATAAAAAAATGTATCAAAAATGTAGCTTAAGTATATAATAAATATTTCAGGAATATGTCAAAAATATATCAAAAACATAAAAACATTCAAAAATTTCACGCGCGTGTTTTTTGGATATTTTTGTTTTGTTCAAGGGAGGGTTAAAACACAGATTTGGGAGTTGAGGAATGAAAATTTCTACAATTAAAATGGTTTTCGTTCTGTTTCAAGCATTTTAATTCTTATAAACCAAGTTCCATTTAAAATTACCTGATATATTCATACATACATGGAAATGTAATGGGTTGATTGTGGGGTAACAGTGGGATAATGATGGGATACTAATGGGGTAATCATATGGTACTGGTGTGTATGTGTGAGTGGGGTGATAGAACATTTGAGCCTAGCATATTTTTGTGGGGTAATGATGGGGTAATGATGGGATAATGCTGGAGTAATTATGAAAATTGAGGGGGTAATGATGGGGTCATGATATGTGTGAATGGGGTGATAGAAAATGTCATCCTAGCAAATTTTGTTGGGGTAATGACGGGGTAATGACGGGGTAATGACGGGGTAATGACGGGGTAATGATGGGGTAATGATAGGTAATGATGGGAAACTAATGGGGTAATCATGGGGTAATAATGTGTGTGTGTGTTTGTGGGTGGGTGGGGCGATAGGAAATGTGCACCCAACAAATTGGTACGGTACAACATAATCAACTGGAAGAAAGCAAGCTCAACTTGATCCGTCGCTTCGCTCAAAGTGTTCGTGAAGAAATGAGCTCTCTAGAGGACCAGCTGGGAGATGATGATGATGATGACGAAGATGATGACACAGTAATGAAAAGATCAACACGGTGAGATACATCTCCTCTTACTGTACTTCGTGGTGTAGTGGTTAGCACACCCGCCTCACAAGCGGGAGGTCCGTGGTTCGAATCCCGGCTAAGGAGAATTTATTTGGGCGAATTCTATAATCCAACAGTACCTGTCCACCCAGCAGTAAATGATGGTACCAGATATCAGTCATGTGTTGTGTCATGCATTCTGGGGAGGTGGCCCTCTCTAATACGTCTTCCGTCCTTGTGGCGTCATAGCATGGAGAGGGTCGGTTCTGCGGTGGCAGCGAGCTGCACGGGACACGCCTGTGTGTGTTCATAAGCTTCAACTTCTTCCCGTGTAGCAGCTGTCACATAAGCATTTAACCTTGTTAACCTGCATCGACACGACACTTCAACATGGATATTTTCCAAGGAGATTCATAAATTCACAAAGCTAAATCATTATTTTTAATTTTGCTTGCTCGTAAAATACAATTGAAATTATCATACTATAGGTAGATAATATTATTGCGTAGTTTTTATTACCAATTTCTGGAGAAATTAATTTTAATTTCAAATGTACTTGATCTTTGAAATTGAGCAGACGCAAGCGGATGACATCACAGTCCAGCCTGAGCTGCGCGGCCGTCGAGGAAACCGCGCTCGGCTCAGTACCGTGGTCGCTCAATGACCTCAGATCAATGACCTCGGTCGACGTGCAACTGTGCCAGGAGGAACTGGGTCGCCTGCAGGATACAACAGATAAGATGATGGTTGTCTGGAATATGTTGAAGGAGGTGGCCGCATCTTTCCTATTCCCTCACAGTGTGTGTGTGTGTGTATATGTGTGTGCTTGTGTTTGTTTGCTTGTGTGTATGTGTGTATGTGTGTGTATGTGTGTGTGTGTGTGTTTGTATGAGTTTGTGTGTGTGTACTTGTGTGTGTGTGTGTGTGTGTGTGTGCTTGTATGTGTTTGCTTTTGTGTGTGTATGTGTGTGTATGTGTGTGTGTGTGTGTGTTTTTATTTGACTGTGTGTGTTTGTATGTATGTATGTGTGTATGTGTGTTTGTGTGTCTGTTTGTGTGTATGTATGTGTTTGCTTGTGTGTGTGTACTTGTGTGTTTTTGTGTGTGTGCTTGTGTGTGTTTGTATGTATGTGTGTGTATGTGTGTATGTGTGTATGTGCACCAGTACCACTATTATTATGAGGAACCTGCATCATTCAATCGCATACGAAACAGAAAAATTGACCAAACAATATTAATAACAAGGCGATTACAATAATCCCCAAAAAAATATCCTTGAAAATAAATATAAGCCATCTATGGAAACATAAAAAATATCTAAAAAATCCATATCAAAATCTATCTATAAAATGCAATATATATATATATATATATAATTTGTTCTGCGCTTCACGCAGGCGTATGGGGGAGCTGGAAATGTTCCCCTGGACAAACTGGGATACGTGGCATCAGCTGTTGATCCGCAAGATATGAACATGTTGAACTTCTCCAGCGATTCTGTGGTGGCCGTCTTCGGCAGGCCAATGAAGATGACACACGCACAGGTCTCACGGACTAGCTGATATCAAGAAGTTTAATATTTGCTCTTCGATTGGTTTATTTGCTTTGTCGAGGGAATTGTGTTAATGATTTTGTGTGTGTGTGCGTGTGTGTGAGCGTTTTTCGTGTATTAAATTTAGTTTAGCGATTTTTTCCTGCTAATAGAACTCAATCTCAAATTTCATTGGCTCTTGAATTCTGCTCTGACACAAGAATTTCAACTAAGCGAAAAACATTTCTTCGAATGTGTCACTAACTTAACACCATTTAGAAAATATAAACCTAAAAATCTCCACCTATTAATTACTCTAAAATTAACCTTCTTAGCGCATATTTAAAAAAAGTAAAAAAATGACAAAACGACAATATTGGATGCATTAGCTGGCGCGAATGTCAGAGCGTGTACAGCAAGCCAACTGGACGGGTACAGCCTCTGGCATGGCCCATCTGACCAGCGAAGATCTACTGATTTTGGGCCATATCGTGTGTGGCTTCAATGTGGCCGATGTGGAACAGATTGCCGACAGTGAAATCAAGTGAAAAAAACACACAAAAAACAACAAAAAAACACACAAACAGAGAGTTTCGAGAAATATTTTTGTAAAAATCATTTCCTATGCAAAGGCGACAATTATATTTGTTTTTCAACACTTTTGACATAATTTCATCAATTTTAATCCAATTTATTGGGGTGCTTGGTATGCTTAATTTATTTGGCGTTCTTGGTAGAGGATATTCCAAATATTCTTGTTTGTATGTTTGTGTGCGTGTGTATGTTTGATTGTACATGTGTATGTTTGTTTGCATGTCTGTGTGTGTGTGTGTGCAGCATGCTCTTGAAGCTGATATCAGCCATCAGCTGGTGTGATCAGCTGATTGTCGAAGCTTTGGCTGTCAAAGCTGTCAACATTTCCGGCAACCCCTCACAATGGACCAACGCTGACGTACACACACAAACACACACTGACACACACACTGACACACACACACACACACATATTCATTTACCAGCATTAAATATTTCAGTTAATTATACCAGACTTGACAGGTTATAAGTTGATTACAATTGTTACGTGCCTATATGCAGATTAAGGTGAAATTTGAGCGATTCTTTTTCGAAATAAATTTACATCTTTTTTTTCGCGCTAATAACCAAAAAACTACTGGGACGATTTCTACCTAGGAAAAATATTTCCCATAAAATTGTCAAAATGTCGCAGAAAAACTTTACGAAAAACACAAACCGACTTCAAATTGGCGCTCAAAAAATACTTCACCTGAAAATTTCTAGTATCCTGGTAGAAGTCAACATATGGGTTTCACTGTCAATTATGTAAAAATATATTTAATTAGCCCGTGATGTTGAAAGCCAGGGGTCTTCCAATTTGTTATCAATATGAAGAAATAAAAAAAATTGGCGTCCAAATTTTGGGTCCATTTATATTTTTGAAGAGTTGGAAATAGAAATTTTGGTGTGTTTAATTTTGGTGTATTTAATTTTGAAATTTTGAAATTTTGCTGTATTAAATTTTGAAATTTTGAAATTTTGGTGTATTAAATTTTGAAATTTTGAAATTGAAATTCTGAAATTGAAATTTTGAAATTGAAATTTTGAAATTGAAATTTTGAAATTGAAATTTTGAAATTGAAATTTTGAAATTGAAATTTTGAAATTGAAATTGTGAAATTGAAATTTTGGTGTTTTTAGTTTTGGTGTATAAAACTTTGGTGTGTATATATTGCTGTCAATTTACGGTGTATTTAAAATAGCATTTCATGTTTAAACTAATACGTCCCAATTGAAACAAACATCTATCTGTGTGTGTAAATATAAATCCTCTACAACCAGTTTAGTGATTATATGAACTTCTTGATTCTGATCTTATTCCAACGCTAATTTCTGCTCAACAACAACTTATCGTAGTCAACACATTTCTGCTTCCAAAATTCACCGACGGCTGATGTTGATATCGAGCTCGGGTGTGCTTGTTGGTTCGGTCAGGTTGCCGACTATGGTGTGCTTATAGGCGGGCTCAGTGTGCGTCAGCTGATGAGCCTGCAAAACGAGTCTATGTCCGGTCTGACGCCCGAGGCCATTCAAGCCATTCCGCTGTCGAAAATCGCGGTAATTTCGCTAAATTTTGCTAAATGTCGCTAAATATGGATTTTTGTGTGTAAAATTTTGCTAAATTTGTCTAAATTTTGCTAAATTTGTCTAAATTTTGCTAAATTTGTCTAAATTTTGCTAAATTTGTCTAAATTTTGCTAAATTTGTCTAAATTTTGCTAAATTTGTCTAAATTTCGCTAAATTTCACTAAATTCTGCTAAATTTGGATAAATTTCGCTAAATTCGCTAAATTTGGCTAAATTATGCTAAATTTCGCTAAATTTGACTTTATTGGCTAAATTTTGCTAAATTTGGCTATATTCGCTAAGTTTTGCTACATGTTGCTACATTTTGCTAAACTTCGTTAAATTTCGCTAAATATATCTAAAGTTGACTCCCTTTTGCCAAATCCTGCAAAATTCCACTATAAATGAATTCATTTCTACTTAATATCACGTTAGCTTGCTAAATTACGTTAAATCTCACACAATCTGTTTAAAAATAATCAAATTTTGTCAAATCTAGCTAAATTTTTCTAAATATTTTGGAGAAATGTCTGCTAAATCTTGCTTAATTTTGCTAAATTTTGCTAAATTTTACTCAAAAATACATTATCGCACAAAAATATACGCAAACAAAACCTTAAACAGAACAAAACACGCATAACATATTTATTTATACAAAATCACATGTATGTGTATATTTCTATTCAATGTACAGACAGTACAATGTACAATGTACAATGTATAGACAATTGCATGTATATGTATATTTGTCTGTATGCGCGTGTGTCAGGCGTTGACCCCGCACCAGCTTGAGCAGCTGCAGCCGCTGACAGCTGCCAGCTTGACGTCACAGCAGCTTCAGTTGTTCAGCAGTTCGATGAAGGAAGCTGTGCAGCGAGCCATGATGCAGCCTCTAGTGAGGTCGTCGACCCCGAGTGAGCAGAAATTAACACGCTCCGACCCCCTCGCTAGTCTAGCCCTATCCCTCAATAAGTGGGGGAAGAATGACGGACAGAGGCGCAGTCAGATTTGTAGCACAGGGGAGGCGGTAGGCTGCGACAGAGGCGGTGCTAGGAATTATTGTTGTTTCTTATATATATATATATATATATAAGGTTATGAAATATTTTGCAAGCGATTTTCAATGTCGGATATTTTGCGCGGTGGATAGAGAAAGAAAATAATATTGAAATTTTCATAAAAGACTAATATAATATATTTTTTGAATTCGCACTTTAAGTATTTATTCGAGTGCATGTTTATAAAGTTTGTATGTCTAATTCCATACTTAAATTGTGTGTGTGTGTGTGTGTGTGTGTGTGTATGTGTTTGTATGTCTGTGTGTAGGAGTTCAAGCGGAAGTTACATTGCTGATGGCTTTGTTGGTGCTAATTGTGGCGCGCTGACAGTCAATTATCGGGCTTAGTCAAGATGAATAAAATATATCGACCCTTACAAACGAACACACACAAACGCGCACAAACACAAACAAACACAAACACAAACAAAGAAGCACACACAAACAAACACAAGCACAAACACAAACACAAACACAAACACAAACAAACACAAACACAAACACAAAAACAAACACAAACACAAGCACAAGCAGTAAAACAAACACAAAAAAACAAAAACAAAAAAAAGCACAAGCACAAGCACAAACACAAACACAAACACAAACACAAACACAAACACAAACACAAACACAAACACAAACACAAACACAAACAAACAAACACGTATAAGTGTACTTGAAGTATAAAACATGTTCGTATTGTCTTTTTGATTTATATTTAATTGTGTATGATAAATTGATGACATTTTTGCGTTGGTGTCGGAAAATTGTTTTCTATAAATAGAGAAGTGAAAACGTGAAGCATTTACGATTTCATGTTAAAACTGTGTGCTCCATCATGCTTTCAGAGAAATTATGAAATTTTATCTCAATATCATCATATCTGTTATTGGATTTTGAATTGCTGAAGTATAAAAAAGAATATATTATATCTGCTCAAATTTTCGGCTTTTTTATCTTCCTGAAGTTTAATAAACAAAAAACCCGCGTTGCATATACTCGGCATAATATTCTACTGTATGACATACTGTCTGTGTATGAGCGCATACTTATAGCATGATTATAATTCGTCATCATTTTTACATTATATGTCTGATCACGTTTCGCTGGCAGCAAGTGGAAGATTTTGCTAATATGTCACGTGCGACAAGTGTGCTTTCACAAGCACACACAAACGCACACACAAACACACACACACACACACACACACACACACACACACACACACACACACACAAACACACACACACACACACACACACACACACACACAATAGAGAGAGTTCTGCTTTAGCTTGTATTTAGCTGTAGAAATTTGACGAAGTGGCAGCGTTTTATTGGTTGTTGTTGTTGATTTTTTTCGGTTGGTTTTTTTGTTTAATTTTTGAGTTGTTGAGTCGGTGGGCGGTGCAGTTTTTCTCTGCTGCGCAAGCGAATCGATGATGGTGGTTGCCTCGGGCAAAGCAGAAACGGCGGCGACGATTTGTCTCAAGCTGGCAACAATTGTGAGTGAATCAGGAAGTTTAAAATTGCAATAATTTTTTTGAGGACTTTGTTTTATTTTTCTCATAAAAAATATAATTGTGTCAAAAGGTATATATTCACGTAAGATATTATCAAAGATATTACATTACAACTATAAGAACACATAACTGTCTAAAAATTAAACTTCCTATAGTAATATTTATCCTTGTTTTATTTTATAAATCGTTTGATATATTTTAATTTTAATTGTAATTATACATCATTGAAAGTATTATAATATAAATTATAATGAGTATTTGTTATTTCAGCTTGGTGTTTGTTTATGACTATATTTCTGCATTTCTGGTCGTCTTGATTTTTGAGATTTTTCCAAAAGTAATTTCTGATATTTTCGGCAGATATTTTTGCTGGCAGTGTTGGCGATCGATCAGAGCGCCATCTATTTGATTTGGTTTGGCGGCGATAAACACTTGTTTTGTTTCGGTTGTGGCGCATGTGTCGGCGTGATTGTCGTCAATAGCGCGCTGCTGACCAGTTATTTATTGGCCAAATGCCGTACGCAAACAACTTCGCGATTTGTGAGCAAATTATACTAAATGAAAAATCCAAATAACTTGAATAATAATTGAAGTTAACTAACTTCAAGTAAAGTTTAATTCATTACTAATATTGAATGTAATCAAATGAACAAATATCAATCAAGATTTACACTCAAATTTAATTAAATAACACTTTTATCTTCTACTGTGGTTCTGTGTTTACTCTATGTGTATATCTATAATATCCTATGTGTATATGTGTGTGTATATATAATATCTTGTGTATATATGTGTGTATCTATAATACTCTATGTGTATATCTATCTATCTATCTATGTATCTATAATATGTGTGTATCTATGTGTGTTTAATTATATTTGTTAAATAAATATCTTCTAGCTATATATTTCATAATTTATATCCTGTGTATGTGTGTGTGTCTGTATGTTCGTGTGTGTGTGTGTATGTATCGTTCAGGAGCTAATATTCGGCGTACTCAGTTGCCTATTATTGTTGATTCTGGGCATAATAGTTGCGGTGAATGCCGCTAGATGGCGTACAGATTATCTTCACATCAGAAGTCGACTGGTGGCTGAATCCAGTCTGCTCTTACTCACGGCACTGGCGGAGGCTGTGGACGCAGCCCTAGCTGTCAAGCGAGGCGCCCTGGCCAGATACAACCCCTAGGGCAGTGGCGGCGCCAGGATTTTACCCGTAGGAATGAGAGGGACAAATTGAAAAGATTGGGGGGGCTTGGCAAAACATAAGGTTAACATATTTCGAACATTTTTCGTTTGATAAAAATGACACTTGTGCGCGTGATTTTTTTGTCATAAATTTTGAGTTTTATGACAAATTTACCCTTGTACAGACCAATAACAAATGTTTTGATTGACGCTTTTAGGCACGGATCAAAATGTTGTTGTTGTTGTTGTCTTCGGCTTCTTCCCGTGTAGCAGCTGCCACTTAGGCATTTAACCTTTAACCTTGTTGTTAGGCCTTCGGCCGATCGCGACCATTTCAGGCCCTCCAGCAACGAAACCAGAACGCGTTTTCTTCGCGCCACAAAATTGTAATCAACGGGATTTTGAATCTGAAAAAATGCTTGGAAAGGAAAGGATAGTTGTACCGAAAATCGTTGGTAAACACCAAGGAAAAACCAAACAAAACCTCAAAAACAAAAAAATGCCGAATGGAAACAATTGAATCTCAAAAGATAGATACATTAAAATAACGACGGCTTTTTAGCAATGCTATATTTTCCTTAGCAGATCTCATCAGATGTTGTTACAGCTCTCAAAGGACCCCTGGAACCTTTTGATGGTTCCATACTCACCAATGGATTATCGAACATGGTACACACCCCCGACTTTACGTGACTGTTCAAATAATTATCAACAATCCTGTGTAGCGTATCACACGCTCTTCACCTCTGCAGCCACACACACATCAGCGCCACCCTCAGACTCTATGGGCGTGTTTCATTATCAATGCTGAAGAGCTAGGAAGCGCTTCACAGTGTTACATTATCAATGCTGAAAGTGGAGTGAAGTACTTCACTGCGCTTCACTCGGAAAGCTTGAAGCAGAAGGCATTAGGCAATCATTGCGCTTTAGCGACTTTCCCTTTCCCGTGTGCTGTTTGTTTTGGAATTGAATAGAGGAATAGAATATATTTGCTGAGGACTATATAATATAGAATATATTTTCTGTGAGCATTTTGTTCGCCATAGCGGACGGCTTAAAGTATTTGTGTGGTATTTGTGTAAATCCGACAATGCTGAGATTAGCGCAGCTCCATATGGAATTAATGAATCCATGAACTAAAATTCAGCAAATCAACAGAAAGCAATTGCAAATGATGAAAATGAAGCAAAACAAATTATTTGGACCAGAAAGTTTGTGGGTTTATTCGCACTCAGCTGTTCAAAATAGTCAAACAAGCGTCATTGATGTATCACTTCACAAAGTGTTTCATTATCCGTTCACTTCCATCAACTTCCTTCAGCACTTACGTTAGTGATAATGAAACACACCCTATCTCTCAGCCGAAGGGTAAACCATAGGGTAGGCCGCTGACAGTATCACACGTATCACACACTCTTTCACATTCCGGTCTCACACACAGCAGCACTACCCTCACACTCTGCCTAGTGCCAGCCGACGTATATTCCCTTTGGGTAGGCCGCTGGCACGCATCGGGACGGCGAACATAACGGGACGGTGCGGGGCAGTCTTCCTTGGTTTGTGACGTGATACGGTGTGGTGGAGTGTGCCCAGTGCATGGTGTAATTGGCGAAATACTTTATGTATGTGTGGTAAAGTGTGATTGTGATTCATTGTGTATAGTGATTGCGTGCGGCAAATATAATATACGTTTGAATCATTTCTACGCGGTACTCGTTCAGTATATTATCTCCGGTCATATAGATCCTGTCTACCCAACACCTGTATCATCATCTATCAACATCTGTGCCAGTATGTCTTTCAGATCCACGAGTATTTCAATCGCTTGCTGGATTCACTGTACTTTAGATACGGATCGCTAGGAAAAACACACGACAATTAATAATTTTACCGTTTAAAAACCATTAATAATTAACAAAAGTGGCCAGAAATTTGAGTTTGAGTAAAAAAACCCTGGCTTTGGGTTCACATATCCCCCAAATGCATCACAGTTTGTGCCCTTGGCTTCTTTGCGCAGCATACATGCAGACAGACATACATATATGTGAACATACAGACGCAAGAATACACAGCAACTGTGGCGAAGGATTTTTTATCTCACAAAAAACGCATTTATTGATAGGAGAAATGTAAATAATATAATTGTAGTAATAAATGTAGAGATGTTTTGTTTGTGTTTTTATTCATTCGTACAATAGGACGAAATCTCAGTAATAGATTAATCTACAATAAACACACACACACACACGTATCCGTAGTGAATACGTTTCCGGAGTCAAACGCAGTGGTTTCCAAATATTTTCATCTTATCACCCAATTTAGCATGTTACCCCTTTTACAAAATAATGTCAAAATTGATACATATATACATGTATATGGCTGAACTAAAACACTAGACATAATCACTTTCCACTACCCCCCACCCCGCCAAAAAATAGCTAAATTTCCCCGAGGGGGTGAATTGCCTTCAGGCTGGGAAAATAGAGCTGAGAAAACGGAAAATAAAAAACTCACAAACACAAATCAATTATTCTGTGAGATGTTCCAAGCGCGCTTACAAAGAAATATTTTGAAAAACTTCCTAAACGCATTTCTGACGATTTAACATAAACACACTGACACACACACATATCGATACTGTAAAATACAGATAACTTGTCAATTATCAAAAACAATTAATTAAACACACACAATAAAAGTTCAAACACAATTGATAAATTCACTATTGCGATTTCGTGATTTCAGCAAACATTGATTAAACACACTAATACACACACAGAGACACTAACACACACACACACACACACACACACACACACACAGAGACACTAACACACACACAAACATACACATTAACACACACACAAACACCAACACACATTAACACACAAACATACACACACACACTAACACACACACACACACACTGACACACGGACATACACACATTAACACACACACACACACACACTGACACACAAACATACACTGACACACACACACACACACACATTAACACACACACACTGACACACGGACATACAAACATCACCAATCGTCTTCATCACTACTGAGACGTCCTGCGTTATTATTGTTGTTGTTTTTGTTGTTATTATTATTATTGTTGTGTGGAAGGGCGGCGTGTAGCTGGCTGTCGAGCAGGTCATTGACCCGACCGCCAGAGGTCGTTGACCCCGTCGTGTCGTCCGGCTCAGCGCTGCTGACAGCTCCGATCTGATGCAACCGCCATTGCAACACTGATTGCAACATGTACAAACACACACACATGCAACTATATACACACATGTACATGCAAACACACTCACTCACACACACATACATACAGAAACGCACCAACACATTACATTACATTACATTAGGTAGATATTTATATAGCGCCCTACACCTAGAGGGTCTCTAGGGCGCTACACACACATACACACACAAACACACACAAACGCACACACACAGACACACTTACACACACACACACACACACACACACACACACATAGCCACACACACACACAGAAAGTGAAAGGTGAAGAAAGAAGAGCGATAACTTACACCTTATAATCATCACTAATATAGACAATGTTCTCTAGAGTATAATACGATTTCACCATGAAAAATTTCTTTGAGTGTTTTTTGAAAACAGGGATAGAATTGATAGAACGTAGTGTTGGGGAGAGCTTATTGTAAATACGGGGTCCTAAGATAGAGAAACAGCGATTATAGTGCGTATGTCTAGAAGGAAAAGCAGGTTCCAATAAGAGACGAGAATCATCAGTTGACCTAAGTGTAAGAGCAGATTTCTTGAAGGATAGAAGTTCAAATAAGTACGATGGCTTACGGAGAATAAGAGTGGAATGGATGATCAAACAGATGCGGTAGTCAATAAGCGCCTTAATAGGAAGAAGTCCCAATTTCTGTAGAAAGGGAGAGACATGAGAGCCAGCAGGGAGATTGTAGATTAGACGACAAGCTTTACTAATAACAGATTGAAGTTTGCGAAGCTGGCGGTGGTTCAGAGAAAGAAAGAGCGAGCAACAATATTGAATCCTACTGAGAATGAAAGAATAAGCTAGTTTGAAAGCAGCAGAGACAGTTAAATATCTACGGATAGAATAGATTCGCCTAATGTGAAAGTTACATACCCTAATGATATCAGAGATGTATAGATCAAAATAAAGAGAATCATCTAGCAAGACACCTAAGCTACGAACAGATTTAGAGAGAGGAACAGATAGACAAGTTAAACTTCTAGAAGATTGAAAAAGGATAAATTTTGTCTCATCCGGATTGAGCTTGAGATGGTGGGATAAAGACCAGGTTTCAATGTCATCCAAGAGAGAAGAAACAGAAGATTGGGAAATAGTATCAGACGAGATGATAATTTGGATGTCATCCGCAAAGATTTGGAAAGTGACATCATGACGATGAAGGATTTCACCTATGGAGGTTAAGTAAATATTAAAAAGGAGAGGGCCTAGAACGGACCCCTGTGGGACACCGTATGAGAGTGGGAAAGACTCACTACAAGAATCACTGGTACAAACAAGCTGAGATCGTGAAAGAAGATAAGAGCGGAAGAATGATAGTGCAGCGCCACAAATACCTAGGTTGGATAGAGTATTGAGTAGAATTAGATGATCAACAGTGTCAAAAGCCGCAGAGAAGTCCAGTTGAATGAGAAGAACATCCTTAAAAGCAAGAGTAGATTTAAGAATAGAGTCATAGAGGAAGAGAAGCGAGGTTTATGTTGAGTGAAAACTACGGAAGCCTGATTGTTCAGGGAGAAATAGATCATGGCGCTCAAGGTAGATCGAAATCTGGACATAAGCGGCCATTTCAAGCGATTTGGATAGCCAAGGAATTCTAGAGATAGGACGATAGTTAGACAAACAATTGGGATCAAGGTTAGGTTTTTTCAGGATAGGGAGTATACTTGCGCTTTTAGACGCAAGGAATTCACCGAGAGAGAAAGACGAATTGATAAAATAGGTGAGGAAAGGAAGAAGTAACTCAAGAGAGTAACACAAACACACTTGCACACACAAACATAAATACACATACTTCGAAATGATACACACACACAAACAAACACACATGCACATACAAACATACATGGGCACAAACACACACACAAGCAAAACACATACAAATACTTCAAACTGAGTTGTTGTATTTGTTGTATTTTGACATGTTGTTGTTGTTGTTTGTTGACAAACAGCTGACAACTGACTTACAAATACAAATACACTTCAAACTAACACATATATACAAGTATAATTGAACATAATATACACACAGACACATGAACATACACATAAACATAGTAAAAACAGATACACACACACACACACACACACATACTTCAAACTGACATACATACACACACACACACATATATAGACATATTAGAGACATGAACATACATATATCTTACACAGACATACACAAAAGAGACACACAAACTCGTACGGAAAGACGGATCTATAAACGGACATAAATACGGACTTAATTCTAAAAAAATCCACACAGCACAAATTGTAGAAAGAGAAGTTTAAAAATACCTGCAGAAAAAAAGACAAGGGTAAAAAATATATGAAATAAAAGAGATTAATTACCACATTTCTACATGGTATGGTAGCGCACGCACCTTGACAAGAGATACCACCACAATTGGCGCTACCACTAGCGCCTGATGATGGCCCAGTGAAGCTATCCGGCCCCACCAGCTGACTGCGCAGTTGTCCCGACTGGTAGATAAAAAGTGTGGGCAGATGACGGCTGGGATAATTGGCGATACAGCGGTGCGCCTCGCTGCGCAGGAACTTGGTGGCCGGGAAACGAGCGGCCAGCGCGGTCAGGTGTTGGTTGATGAGCGAACACAACATGTTGCTGTGATTGATAGAAATATAGGTATAAATATGTGATCCCTGGTGAATATTTGATAAATATGTGAATATGAGACAAATATGTGAATATGTGATAAATATGTGAATATGTGAAAATATGTGAATATGTGATACATATGTGAATATGTGATAAATATGTGAATAGGTGATAAATATGTGAATATGTGATGAATATGTGAATATGTGATCAATATCTGATAAATATGTGAATATGTGATAAATATGTGAATATGTGATAAATATGTGAATATGTGATAAATATGTGAATATGTGATAAATATGTGAATATGTGATAAATATGTGAATAGGTGATAAATATGTGAATAGGTGATGAATATGTGAATATGTGATCAATATCTGATAAATATGTGAATATGTGATAAATATGTGAATATGTGATAAATATGTGAATATGTGATAAATATGTGAATATGTCATAAATATGTGAATATGTGATAAATATGTGAATAGGTGATAAATATGTGAATAGGTGATGAATATGTGAATATGTGATCAATATCTGATAAATATGTGAATATGTGATAAATATGTGAATATGTGATAAATATGTGAATATGTGATAAATATGTGAATATGTGATAAATATGTGAATATGTGATAAATATGTGAATATGTGATAAATATTATTATTATTATTATTAACGTTTATTTGTATAGCGCACATTGAAACACACGCGCAAAAAGAGAAATCTTGGTGCAAAAATATAAACAAATAAGTAAGACACGCCGCTTAGGGAAAACAAACATGCGGACAATACACACACCCACAAGCACACACACTCACACAAACACACACACACACACGCACACAAACATACTCATGCACACACGCCGCCAATATGTGAATATGTGATAAATATGTGAATATGTGATAAATATGTGAATATGTGATAAATATGTGAATATGTGATAAATATGTGAATATGTGATAAATATGTGAATATGCGATAAATATGTGAATATGTGATATGTATAAATATGTGATCCCTGGTGAATATGTGATAAATATGTGATAAATATGTGAATATGTGATAAATATGTGAATATGTGATAAATATGTGAATATGTGATAAATATGTGATATGTATAAATATGTGATCCCTGGTGAATATGTGATAAATATGTGATAAATATGTGAATATGTGATAAATACGTGATAAATATGTGAATATGTGATAAATATGTGAATATGTGATAAATATGTGATAAATATGTGAATATGTGATAAATATGTGATATGTATAAATATGTGATCCCTGGTAGCTAGCACCTAGGCGCGATTATAATCATATGGTAATCATACGGTATTTAAATATTCGCCAACATTTTGAACAATTGTTTGTATTCGTTGTGTATTGTGTGTATATCATGTGTATTGTGCTTTTATGAATTGTCTGAATATGAAGTCAGCAAACTCGGAAACGTTACAGAATACAGGGAACGCTTTTGAAGTGTTTGAGTCAAAGCGACCAGAAACTGGCAAGAGATTTAGAATCCGCCAGGAAAAAGATTGCAAAATGCCAAATTACAATTGACTTCAATCTCGTTTGTAAGCGCAAAAATATCAATATAGATAGATATATATAGATAGATATGTACATTATATAGATAGATAAATATATATATTTATATTTATATGAAGCAAACATACAAACACACACACATGTATAAAGACACACACACACACAGAGTGAGAGATAGTGGGTAGAGGGTGGTGGGGTAAAGTTACCCATGCTGGTAGAGATGCAGTACCACCCACACTCCCTGGCCGGCCTCATTCACCTGCTTCACATAGTCCTCGGCCGATATTTCGCGCACCTGACAGACACACACACACACACATACACAGACAGACACACACACACACACACACGTACACAAACATACACATTTCAATGTATTAAAACATTTACATGTGCGCAATCTCTCTCTCTCTACACAGACACACACAGACACATACTGACACACACACAAACACATACCCAGAGATACACACACACACACACACACGCACAGACACATACAAACACACACATTCACACGCACAGACACATACAAACACACACACACACATAAAGATACAAGATTATTCAGTACGCAATATGGCAAGTTGACAAACCAACACAGATGAATAATTGATTATTGTAAAAATAAAATGATATATAAAGTGTGAGTATATATATATATATATATATATATATATATATGTGTGTCACTGTATGAATGCCAACTGAGTCAGTGTGTCAATATGAGTTAAATGTGTCAGCGCGTGAATGTGTCAACTGTGCCAGTGTGTCAATGTATCAAATATGTCAATGTGTCAAATATGTGGAATGTGTCAAATATGTTGAATGAATCAAATGTGTCAAAGGCATCAGTGTGTCATTCTAACAATGTATCAAATGTGTCAATGTGTCATTGTATTAAATGTATTAAATGTATCAAATGTGTCAATTGTTTCAGCGCGTGAATGTGTCAACTGTGTCAGTGTGTGAATGTGTCATATATGTCCAAGTGTCATTGTATGTCATGTGTCAAATGTAACAATGTGTCAAATGTGTCAATGTAACAATGTGTCAAATATGTGAAATGTGTCGAAGGCATCAGCGTGTCATTCTAACAATGTGTCATTGTATCAAATGTATTAAATGTATTAAATGTGTGAGCTATGTCAATGTGTCAAATGTGTCATTGTATCAAATGTGTCATATGTGTGAGATATGTCAAATATATTAAATGTGTCAACGTGTCAAATGTATCAATGTGTAACATGTGCCAATTGTGTCAAACTTATCAATGTGTAACATGTGTCAATGTTACAATGTGTCAAATATGTCAATGTGTCAAATGTGTCAAATATGTGAAATGTGTCAATGTATCAAATATGTCAATGTGTCAAATATGTTAAATGAATCAAATGTGTCAAAGGCATCAGTGTGTCATTCTAACAATGTATCAAATGTGTCAATGTGTCATTGTATTAAATGTATTAAATGTATCAAATGTGTCAAATGTTGGAGCTAAGTCTATGTATCAAATGTGTCAAATGTGTCAATGTGTCTATGTATCAAATATATAAAATGTGTCAACGTATCAAATATGTGAAATGTGTCAATGTATCAAATACGTGAAATCCACCAAAAGTGTCAAAGGCATCAGTGTGTCATTCTAGCAATGAGCCAAATGTGGCAAATGTATGAGCTATGCCAAATGTATCAATGTGTCAAATATATCAAATGTATCAAATGTATCAAATGTAACAAATGTATCAAATGTATCAAATGTATCAAATATATAAAATGTGTCAATGTATCAAATGTATCAAATATATAAAATGTGTCAACGTGTCAAATGTATCAATGTGTCAATGTATAAAATGTATCAAATATGTCAAATGTATCAACTGTGTCAAATGTATCAAATGTGCGCCACAGACGTCGCCGAATTTGGCAGCTCTGGCGGCGTGCATCATTTCGGCCAGTCGTTTGCGACGATACTGGCGCAGTACACGCTCGTCCTCGTCATCCTCCAGCTCGTCCAGCTCGTCCACCGTCAAACTGTCCAACTGACGAGCTGACACACATACACACACACACACACTCATAATTCAGAATGATATATAATAACCATATTAACAAGATTGCGGATATATTTTCAGTTGTGTTACTTCTTATTGTTTTCATGCTATTCATATGTTATTTTTATTGTTTCATTGGAGCTTAATATTACAACTATACTGATGTGTTGTTCTAAGTATATTATATGCCATTTTTTGTGACCTATTTTTTGCACACAAGAGTATGTCTAAATGTTTTGTTAATGTATATATATTTATAACGTGTCTGTCCAAGAGTTATCACTCGACAGACTATGCCAAATTGTTTGATATTTTGTCACTGTACTTTTATGTTGTTCATGGCAATAAACTTTGAACTTGAACTTGAACATACACATTTTTTTCATTTCATTTCTAGAGTCATTTGTAAAGCGCAATACACACATAATGTCTCAATTGCGCTGATATAAACATTTAACACCGCATACATTCATGTACAATCACATGCATATTCAAATATATGTTTCGTATTTACAAGGAAATAAAATACAATACAGGCAGAACACACACACACACACACACACACACAAACACGTTCGTTTAGTCAACATTGCTTCACTATATGTTTATAGTGTGTGTGTTTAAGTGTTGATGTTTGTGTATGTGTTTATTTGTGTGTGTGTGTGTGTGTGTATTTATGTGTGTGTGTGTGTGTCGCTTGAAAGACACACACACACACACACACACACACATATACACACGACTTATACATATACTCTTCAAACCCTTCCAAGCGACACACATATAGAGACATACATACACGATCTACACATACATACAGTAAACATACATACATACTTACGTACTTTATATATACAGTCTTTATACTCTTCTGAATGACACACATATACAAACACACACACACACACACACACACACACACATACAAACACACACACACATATATATACTACACTGTACAATATTGGAGTAATTAGATAATTTGATAGTAAATATAATTGATCGTATCACTACATGTACGATCATATAATTACCAGAATATTGTTGATAATTATCATAAATTATGAACATCATCACCGCCAACACAATCATATAATTTTAACACAAACATGTGTGTTAATTCCAAAAAAATGTTAAAACAGCTCTTATATTGTTGTTAAAATGGTAAAAAAATGTGTTAATTTGTGTCTGTGTCAATTTGTCCCACAATGATTTTAATAATCATAATCTCAATACGATGATAATAATAATCACAATCATCACAACAATAATAATAATCACTATCATCATATTAATCATCACAATAATCATAACATTAATTATCAGTATCATAATTACAATGTCAGTTAATCACCGTTGGTTTTCTCGTGCACGCTACGCTCGACAATTTCTACAATCTCTTGTTCGGTCAGCGTTAGCTCGGGCGATTGTTGTTGTTGTTGTTGTCGGGGACCGATTATATTGTGTCGTCGCAGTGCGTCGTTCCATTCGGTGTCCTCGTTGGGATCCTGGTCACACAAACACACACACACACATATACAAACACATAAACACACACACACACAGTATATGTTTATGTATATTTCGCAATGAAACTGAGATTTTTAATCAACTTCCTATTGAACTTAAATCCGATCTCACTAGAGCTACATATGCTATGTTTAAAACCAAAATTAAGAAACATTACCTGACTTTGCAAAACCAACGTTGAAGTCAGCAAGCACTCGGTAAGGTTTTGAGCTTGTTGTAACTCTTCCTGCAGTTACACTGTTCTCGTTGTCGTGTATAATCGGGTCTTCTACTTTGAGCATGTTATATATGAGTGTTTAATTATTGTCTTCGTTTTGTATTTCTGCCAAATTTGCCTGATTACTGTTCATAATTTCATGTGAAAATTGTATTTGATATTGGTTGGTGAGGGAGCTGTGGCTCGACGAATTGATGCCTCTCACCACTGCTATGTTACTGTTGTTTGTTGATGATGATGGCAATAAATTTGAAATTACAAAATTACACACATACATACATACATACACACAAACATACACACATACATACATACACACATGTATATACATATACATGTATAGCATAGTTGACTCGCTAACATTCGCTGCAAGCATATGATGACAGGTAGAAAAAATGAATGGTGCTAATATTTAGAGAGCCAATAAATATTTTCCGGCGTCATTGATTGCAACAAAGTGGAATACTTGGACTGTACGCAAAAATAAGCCGGATTTGGCAGCTTTTCGTCGCCAAAAAACAAGACAAAACAAAAAACAAATCGTGAAAATTATATAATATCGTAGAATTCAGACGCTTTGGTGCACTAGAATTTGATATGTCGGCGTTACAATAAACTTGCGCAATAACCAATCATGTCGAATAGTACAATATCCAGCTACACTGGACGTACGTACGTACGTGTGTGTGTGTGTGTAAAAAGCGCCGTCATGTCGCTCAAGCTACTGGCATATAATGTGGTACGAGCGGAATTTGTGTCACTGACCTGCATTTCTGTACGGCGAAGTCACCTTGCGAGTATGGACCTGAGAAAACAATGATAAAAAAGGAATGATAAAACCGCACGATTTTAGAAATTGTATTTACAAATAATTCACAGGCCAATTATATCAAACTCGAAACACAAAATTATAAAAGGTTGAAGTTGTTGAAGTAAAGTGATCGAAGTCTTGTGAAAACATGATACAAAATATCACAAAAAGTACAAGTATAGTAAAACAAGGAATATTGCCTATAATACAATGAAATAGATCAGCTCACTATTGGATGATAGAAAACACTCACAACCTTCTCAAATTCCACAGGTTGTATAAAAAGGTCGGACACGCCTAGTTAGAACAACCATGTCTATTTTTAAAACATCACTTCTTCTTGAAATGTTCATTTATGTGTGAATTTCATTCAATATAGCAAAAAAAGTATTTTAAGAATTCCAACGATGAGTATTTGCGTAATTTGATCAGACTTGGTTTATTTGTTATAATTTTTGCATGGACACATTCCACCCGAGGCGCCAAATACAAATCGAGTTGGCGAGCTCTGGCGCATTATTTTGTTGTGGTAAATTGTTCATTGTAATTTTAACGCTATTGTAAATTAACTACCCGTACGTTGTTAATGCATTTTCATTGTCAACTGTTTGCTCCTTATTCTTTAGTTACCAAATCAATGCGGAACTGTTGTGAAATGCTATTTATGAACTGCTTTTGGACTGCTTTGAAAGATTTGATATGACGTAATTTTTCTAAAATGAGTCATAGTATTGGGTGTATTTATATTGCCGACCTGTTTTCTCTTGTAACACCACAGACAGGTAGCAATTTCTGTTTACACCACAGACAGGTAGCAATTCCTGTTTACACCACAGACAGGTAGCATTTCCTGTTTACACCACAGACAGGTAGCAAGTCGCCGCGGCCATGAACCCTCAACACAACGGCTCGCCTAGTCAGCAGCCTATGGCCGTGGAAAATGGATGCGAGATCCAGCCAGACACTGCCTCGGCGCCACGACCCGACGCCGGCTTGAGACAACGCTGCCTGCACGTCGAAGTTCTCGTCAGCTCGGACAGTCGTCTTCTCACATCGAAACCGCCATCGGAACGTCTTGTTCGCCACGTGCGCGACTGGCTGACACACCAGCCTCGCGGAGCGATCATTCTCGGACGTCCGGCCACCGGCCAGCTGCTCTCCGACAAACTGCTGGCCGAAGCAGTGAGCGAGATCTGCGTGGAGGACGCTTGCGCCACAACGCAGGCGGCAGACGAGACGGAGCACGCGGACGGAGCGCGCTGCCTGGTCGATGCGGACACGCAGCTGCGGCTGCACGTCTACTGTCTGGAAGAGACCGGTCCTGAGGTGGAGGAGATCGACGACGAGGCCGGTCTGCCGGCCGCCAGTCAGTGGCTGCTGCCGGCGCGCGAGTTTCACGGACTGTGGCCAAGTTTGGTGTACGACGGCGACGTGAAGCGTCGACTGGTCAACTATGTGTCGGCCACGCTGTTGCTGTCGCAGCGCGGCGTCGACAGTCACGTGGTGGCGTGGAATCGGGTCGTGCTGCTGCACGGACCTCCGGGCACGGGCAAGACGTCGCTGTGCAAGGCTCTCGCGCAGAAGCTGTCCGTGCGGCTGCGACGCCGCTACGCCTACACGCATCTGGTGGAGATCAACAGTCACAGCCTCTTCTCCAAGTGGTTCTCGGAGAGCGGCAAGCTGGTGCACAAGATGTTCGCCAAGATTCACGAGATGGTCGAAGACTCGCGCGCCCTGGTCGTCGTGCTGATCGACGAGGTTGAATCGTTGACGGCGGCGCGTCGCAGCGCCAGCGCCGCCTCCGAGCCGAGCGACGCGATCCGCGTGGTCAACGCGCTGCTCACTCAGCTAGATCAGATCCGCCGCTTCAGCAACGTGCTCATCCTGACCACGTCCAACATCACAACCACCATCGACGTTGCCTTTGTCGACCGCGCCGATATCAAGCAACTGGTGCCTCTGCCGTCTGCGGCGGCCGTCTACCGGATTCTGCAGTCGTGCGTCGAGGAGCTGAGCCGCGTCGGCGTGCTGTCCGCCTCGCTCGACCGGCTGTTTCCGCTGTACGCGCTGCGACTGACGGCGTTCGCCGAGAACACAGCGACGGCAGCCAGCTTGCGGCTGTGGCGCGTGGCGCAGCGCGCCGCCGGACGGCTGAGCGGTCGGGCGTTGCGCAAGCTGCCGTTTCTGGCCGTAGCTAGGCTGATGGAGATGCGTCTCGAGTGGCAACCGACAGCGGAGAGCGACGGCGCGGGCGTCAGTGAAACAGCTCAAGCCGGAGTGTCGTTGGACGAGTTTGTCAGTGCGTTGAGCGGGTGTGTGGACGTTGAGTTTCGCGAGCGACGGCAAGTGGATTGCCCCAGCGGCGGCGCCGGTGAAGGCAACAATAACCGCATGTCTGCTGGCGATAACGCATCATTGGATGACAGAGGTGCCACATCTGTGTGTAGTCAATGCGGCTCGAAAACCTATTGTTAACGGTATGATGAGGTGGTGTAGTGTGATTTCCGCGATTCATCTCCCGAATTGGAGATGCTGTGCCTTCAAATAGGTTGTGTTTTTGTTGTCGTTTCCGTAGCACAAAATCAGAGTGCTTTTACGGATGACGGATGTCATTGCGATTTGTTGGAGTTATCGTGTTGTTTTCAGGAGGCTTTCTCACCAGGTTGTTAGGCTGGTTTTAGCCGAGACATTTTACTCTTCGAATCAGTCACCGGCTAGGTGGAGTTTGCCTGGAACAAAACATGATGGTTTGTTAGTGCCTGTTGTAAAAGCCTTGGCGAGTCATTCCATGATGCAATAAATGTTCCTGAACAATAAAAATGGCTTTTTGAAACTTCAACTGAATCTTCTCGGTTTTGTGTGTGCATTGTTTCATGCAACAATGTATTGTTCTTATCACAGACGACTGCAATGCGCTTTGCAAATACATTAAGTATGTTTTTGAACTTTATCCAATTCGGCCCTAATCTTTTTGCCCTGCACTGATTGCAAATTGTCTAAATGTCTGTTTGTACCCTATATCCTCCTAAACCATTGGACCGATTTTGATGAAACTTGGTCCTTAGGGGTAAAATGGATGCGAGAAGGTCATAGGCTAGGTTTTGTTGGCCTCCGAGGTCATTTTCAAGGTCATTGAGATCATTTGTGTCTGTTTACCCTATCTCCTCCTAAACCACTGGACTGATTTTGATGAAACTTGGTCCTTAGGGGTAAAATGGATGCAAGAAGGTCATAGGCTAAGTTTTGTTGACCTCCGAGGTCATTTTCAATGTCATTGAGGTCATGTGTGTCTGTTTACCCTATCTCCTCCTAAAACACTAGACCGATTTTGATGTCCGATCGTAATATTACATTCATATTGAGAAATATTTCCATCATTGTGCTTTTTGTTCTGTCAGCGGCTTGCCAGGTTTTTATTTTAAGCCTTGCTATTCCCCGCGCGTTTGTAGCTGGTTAACATGGCAACGCTTCGTCGGTTGCTATACACCACAGTTATTATGCTACAATAATAATAATTGGGCTAAACTATGATAAACCTTATCAATTAATAACCTTATTAATTTTCACATATTGAAAAACACAATCTAAATATGGAATACATATTTAGAAATATTTTGTATTCTTGGCTTTCTGCTCAATTTTCCAACTGACGGTTAGTTTCAAAATCTGTTGATTCGGCCATTGCTGAATAGTTCGCTTCATTTCTACCTTTTTCGACAGCTAACGATTTTGAGACGGCTAATTCCTAATTTGACTTGACATTTCACCCAGTAAGTACAATAATTTTATATCATTTTGAAGTATTGCATTAATTAGCATTGTTAATTAAACTAAAATATACATATACGTTCCTATGCAATCCTTTACATTCACTCTTCATAGCTCAAGTTATTTTATTTTGTAGCTGTAGTTAGAGGTTTTCGTTGTGTGAGTGTGTGTGGGCTTATACTTCTTGTATTTGCTTGTGTGGTGCTTTGCGCAATGTGTATGTATGCTTGTGTGGGAGTGTGTGTGTGTTTGCGTGTTTGCAAAGTACAGCGTTTGCACAGTGCTGCGTTTGCAGGGTGCGTTCTTGACATCGCGCGGCGGTGATCGGATGTCGTGTTGAGATGTGAGGATGTGTATGTGAGGAGTCGTGTTCGGGTGTGTTTGCTGTGCGGTGTGTTCTTGTAGGCACGCGTGGGACATCGCTGTCCCACGCGCGCCTGTCTTTTAATACATATTGTTTTTGTTGTCCTTCTACAGTAGCTACGCTAAATTTTATCCAATTCGGTCCGAAGGGCCGAATTGATGGTAAAAATCATCGTAAGACACTGATTGCAAATTGTCTAAATGTCTGTTTGTACCTTATCTCCTCCTAAACCACTGGACCGATTTTGATCAAACTTGGTCCCTAAGGGTAAAATGCATTCAAGAAGATCATAGGCTAGGTTTTGTTGACCTCTTATTGCTATGTGTATCTTCTGGTCCAAAATTATTTCATCATTTTTGTTAGAGGCCGGTTGACTTGTAAAAGCAAACATAATGAACAGACACAAAATGTATTAAAAAACGGGCGCGCGGGGGCATTGCAGCCCCACGCGCGTCCACAAGACACCGCACACCGACACACACTCCACGACGTTCACACAACGACTCCCAAAATGCCCACACGACACACCATACGATCTCACACCGACTCACTTTGCGCACTGCCTCTCTTGTTCCGCTCGACCCCACGGGAGGCACACTATCCAAAACAACCCTCTCTCTCGCACCCCAATTCCCCTACCATACGCCACCGTGGCCAACTCGCACACAAGCATACAAACACCGCATAACTGGACTAGTGATGCAAAAAAACCGTTTTTTGCGTTTTTTTTGCAAAAAAACATGTTTTTTAGGTTTTTTTGTTTTTTTTAGAATTAGCCCCAATTGTCATCGGATGTTAGATTTTAGTACATAGAAATGAGTTCAATTGATGTTTTGTACATCTTTACGTGTCTTATTTCAAAGAAAATTTGATAATAGTATAAAAAACAAGAATATTTATCAATAAATACCTCAGGAGACTGTTTGAAAGTGCATCCGGGTCCGGTGGTTGAGTTTTTTTCATTGAGAAAACCCATGTTTTTAAAGATGGTTTTAATTATGTGGATATTTGAAATAATTTGTCAGCATAACAAAACAAATTCATTGAATAATCATGTTTTTTAAAAGAAACCATGTTTTTTAGGAAAAAATGCAATGATTTTTTTTCAAACTGGTTTTAAATTCGTTTTATTAATGTACAGGTCCAGAAAATGTTGGCAGCAGAACAAGACAAGCTAATTGGTTGGTCAAGTGTTTTTTCGACAAACGTTCATTTAAACTAACGCTTTTTTAATGAAACAATGTTTTCTAAAACAGTATCTATGTAAGATAGATTTGATTGATGTACGTTCAAATAACTTTTGTATAGCAAGTAGCCTGCTGGTACGTATAAGCGGCTGGTTAAACCACTTTATTTAAACTGTTCTTTTAAACCATGGTTTTTCTCAAAATATATTTTTTGGAAAAACTGTTTTCGTAGATGTAGAGAATGCGAAAGAAATTGGCGGCAGATCAATGAAAGTTTGACCAAATTAACTGTTTTTTTATTAGTAACCTGTTTTTAGAACTGGTTTTATGGATGATGGTTTCTTTGATGTAGTTATTTGTGTTCAAATACTTTTTTGTACAACAAATATATTTCCTCAGTTGTTTTTTTTCCTACACGAAAATATTGTCCGTTTTTCTGGTCCGTTTTTCTGGTACGTTGCCACTGCGACCCGCTTTTATTCGTAGTCTCATTAGGGACATTAAGTTTGTGTGCATATTCGTAGTATTTGTGTAAATATTTGCAGTGTTTGTACTCTTATATTTGCAAATAATTGATCTGCTGAATGAAATGATGAAACTTATTATAACCAACGTAGTTTATTTCTGACAGTAAAAAGTTAATGTGTAAAAAATAAAAATAAATTATGCCACCTGTTGTTCTTTTAAAAACAGTTTCAGATTTTAGCATAAAAAACGGTTCTCAAACCCTGCTTTCTTACACAATGATTAACTCAATAATTGATTACAAAACTGTACTGTACATAGAAGTGCCGCACAGTACCGTGCAAACAATGATATTAGGCCTTTCAGACACATTATAACAATTATATTGTGCATATTTAATGATAATTCAATTTGATAGGGACACTAATAGCATGAATAACCCATGTGTTGATAAAAATTATTCATTTAACATCCCAAATATATCATTTCCATAATTTGAATTCTTTGCATGACTCTTCAAAAAAAACCCAAAAAGAACGTGTTTTTTGGTCGCGGTTTTTTTTGGCAAAAAAAGCGTTTTTAAAAAAAATCGTCGGTTTTTTTGAGGTCGCATCTCTAAACGGGACCGTCGCTAACGGGACGCATTGAGGGGAGATCAAGCCACATACATACTATACAAAACAGTTACTATACACAAACATTTGCTGCCTTAACACTCTCACAATTTTGCTTCTTCTATACCCTCTTATGTAATCTGTCCATAATGTGTAGTTGGTTTAAGATATCAAGTCCGAATTGGGGGTATGCAGCTCTGGATCTGGTTTGTGGCCAGAAAAAGCTGCACGTCTACTTAATTTTACGGCGGAACGATTTTTAAGATTGGTGCGCAGTGACCAGTTTTAGCCGGTGTTTTTTAATAAAAATATATAGCGTGTGGAGTAGAAATTGCAAGAAAGTCCAGTGATTTCAAATCAACTGGTTTACAAAAATAATCAATTCGCTTCCAGTTATTGACTACCAATAATTCTTGAGCAATCCGATATCCGCGTTTCTATGGCAAAATAAAACGAACAAACACACTCCACCTCCCCACTGTTCATATTGTAATGCCGTCCTATCCATTGATCATGCACTTCTAGACTGTACACGGTATGATGAGCATCGCGAGCCATTACGCAGGTATTGCCGCAGTAGCAGCCTACCGTTCAACAAGGAGAGTTTATTGGGAACAAACAACCCCTCTCTTCTCAAACACCTCGTTGACTTTGTTTTCCGAACAGGTATAGCCGACAAACTGTGAGGAAACTCGGTGAAAGCTTTAAACCATATGATAGTTTTATAAATTTTCAGCATCACTTTCACATATCACCATTTTAACCTTTCCTTTATCGTCTCCTTTTATAATCATTGACATATGACTGACGTTTGTGACTGACGAATTACTGTGCAGCGCAAAGTGGTCGGAACCGGCCGACGCGCTTTATCAAGCAACAACGAACAAACGACAAACAATTGAATACAAAAACTAACAACCAATTGAATACAGGTATGTTGTATAGTTGGTACTTGCGGGGATCTGTTTCACTAATCAATACATTCCGAAGTTGCCCTCGCTTGGTCTGCCGCTGCCGATATTCAGCTTTATGATTTTTTTTTCTCAAATTTATATTTTGCTCTCTTTTTTCTGTTTGATGTACTAGAGGTGAGATGGTTTGATTTGACATATTCTTAATCCATGTGAATACTTGGTTGCGATAAGTCGTATTCGTTACTTACTTCAATTCAATTTATTTACTCTTATTTACAATGGTGAGAAACGCCGTGGAATTGTTTGATCTACTATGGACGTAATAATATCACCAATGAGTATGACACAAACTTGTGCGCCCACCAATTAGTGTCTTCTCAAGACGTTTGTTTATTTCTCTCCTGTTTTTTATGCGTAGTTGATTTGAACTTTGACTTGCGCTGTTGCACTCCGATATACTACGTGTGAACCATCGTATGAGGCTTTGCACCTAGCCGTCGTCATAGTTTAAGGGTTTTATTGGTTCAGTGTTTATGATTTAGTTCTACGCTTAACCGCACTGCGTTCCTACTGTTTCGTCTGTGTTTGAGATATTTCATGCGATTACTGTCATACAGCGTGTATGTGTTTGTATGTGTGTTTATGTTTATGGATAGGGTAATTTCGCGGCTGGAAACAAGCGCATTCAGCTCGGAATTCTCGATTGACGTGTAGCA
>OU696584.1:7104703-7109703 GCA_916048095.2 Sacculina carcini
CCCTGCGAACGACAACCCCTACTGCATCAGGTGTGTGTCAGCGTGTCAGCGTGTGTTTGTATGTGTGTGACAGTGTGTCAGTGTGTGTGTGTGTGTGTGTCTATGTGTCAGTGTGTCAGTGTGTGTCAGTGTGTCTGTGTGTGTCAGTTTGTGTGTGTGTGTGTGTGTGTGTTTGATGATTATAAGGTGTAAATTATCTCTCTTCTTTCTTTACCTTTCACTTTCTGTGTGTGTGTGGCTATGTGTGTGTGTGTGTGTGTGTATGTGTCAGTGTGTCTATGTGTCAGTGTGTGTGTGTCAGCGTGTGTGTCAGTGTGTGTGTGTGTGGGTGTGTGTGTGTCAGTGTGTCAGTGTGTGTGTGTGTGCCAGTGTGTATGTGTGTCAGTGTGTCTATGTGTCAGTGTGTGTATGTGTCAGTGTGTCTGTGTGTCAGTGTGTTTGTGTGTGTGTGTCAGTGTGTGTGTGTTTGTGTGTGTGTCAGTGTGTGTGTCAGCGTGTCAGCGTGTGTGTGTGTCAGTGTGTGTGTGTGTGTGTGTCAGTGTGTCAGTGTTTGTGTGTGTGTGTGTGTGTGTGTGTGTGTGTGTGTTTGTGTTTGTGTGTGTGTGTGTGTGTGTGTGTGTGTGTGTGTGTGTGTGTGTGTGTGTGTTTGTGTGTGTGTCAGTGTGTGTTTGTGTGTGTCAGTGTGTGTGTGTGTTTGTGTATCAGGGTGTATGTGTCAGTGTGTGTGTGTGTGTCAGTTTGTGTGTGTGTGTGTGTGTGTTTGATGATTATAAGGTGTAAATTATCTCTCTTCTTTCTTTACCTTTCACTTTCTGTGTGTGTGTGGCTATGTGTGTGTGTGTGTATGTGTCAGTGTGTCTATGTGTCAGTGTGTGTGTGTCAGAGTGTGTGTCAGTGTGTGTGTGTGTCAGCGTGTGTGTCAGTGTGTGTGTGTTTGTGTGTCAGTGTGTGTGTGTGTGTCAGCGTGTGTGTGTGTCAGCGTGTGTGTGGGGGTGTGTATGTGTCAGCGTGTGTGTCAGTGTGTGTGTGTGTGTGTCAGTGTGTGTGTATGTATGTCAGTGTGTGTGTGTTTGTGTGTGGGTGCTATTTACATGTATACATAATGGAATGTAGTGTGTGTCAGTGTGTGTGTGTGTGAGTATGTGTATCTACAGGTGTATGTGTGTGTGTGTGTGTGTGTATCTACATGTGTATGTGTATTTGTGTGTAACAAAGTACGTCTATTGAAATATGTAGGTTTTATGATCACATTGAGAATCGGGCTGTTGTTTGAAAACCACTGCAAATTTTAATGTCACTTATCCCATCCCCTTATTTGTGTATGTATGTTTGTCTGTGTGTGTCAGTGTGTGTGTGTGTGTGTGTGTGTACAGTAATGGTATTAAAATGAATTAAATTAACGGTATCAACATTAGTTAACAATTGACTATTTTTGACTTTATTGATATTAATTGATAGTTTTTCACTACTGCTAGGTGGCAATGCAGATATCATATGTTTGCTAGCTGGCACACAAACACAAACCCACCTCCAGTGATGTTGAAAGCGAGGGTCTTCCGATTTATAGAGGTTAAAGGCTGCTCAAGTGACAGCTGCTACACGGGAAGAAGTCGAAGCTTATGAACACACACACAGGTGTGTCCCGTGCAGCTCGCTGTCACCACAGAACCGACCCTCTCCACGCTATGACACCACAAGAACGGAAGACGTATTAGAGAGGGCCACCTCCCCAGAATGCATGACACAACACATGACTGATATCTGGTACCATCATTTTCTGCTGGGTGGACAGGGACTGTTGGATTATAGAATTCACCTAAAAGAAATACTCCTCCGCCGGGATTCGAACCACGGACCTCCCGCTTGTGAGACGGGTGTGCTAACAATTCATGTATTGCCATTATGACCAATTTACATGCATATTCATTACATCAATACTCTTGCATACAAACTGTTGGCAGCTACTGCATGTATGTATGTGTGTATGTATGCATGTGTGTATGTATGTGTGTGTGTGTGTGTGTGTAGGTGTTGCAACATGTACGGTTGCCTTTGATGTCGCCGTATTTCCTGCACGATTGTGTCGCTCAACAGGAAGCCATCACTTCGTCGGAACAATGTCGCAACCTTCTTGAAGAGGCCAAGTAATATATGTGTGTAATAGTGTGTGTATGTGTGTGTGTGTTTGTGTGTGGGTGCCTATGTGTTTGTATTTTTGTTTCTAGCTGTGTATGTGTACCGTAGGTCACGGCTATTAAGCTCATATTGTTATCCAAAAGTCTACGTCATATTTTCCGCGTCTGTCTAGACCAGTGGTTCTCAAACCTGTGTGTGGGTGATTCCCCACTGGTGGGCAATGGAAGAGTCGTCAAGTGGGAAGCTAAAGGTCGCACAGAACAGGACAACTATGTGTGTGCTTTTATCAATTCAAATTCAGGTTTATTTTTGTTTCTAATCACCTCTTGACACATTAACTTTGATGTAACAACTGAATTTATTGAATTTATCAGCGCTGTGTCGTGTGTAAAATGAAGATGATATGGCTCATTAAGAAGAATAGGCAAACAGTGAGAAAAAAAGGTTTGAGAACCACTGCTCTAGTGTAAATTGAATTGTATGTGTGTATGTATGTGTGTGTGTGTGTGTGTGTGTGTCAGGTTGTATCATTTACTTCCTGATCGTCGTTCTTACATGCAGAGTGAACGAACTAGACCGCGAAGAAGCGCCAAACTTATCGAGGTGATTCTACAGTGTGTTTGTATTCGTGTGTTTGTGTGTGTGTGTGTATTCGTGTGTTTGTGTGTGTGTGTGTTTGTATTCGTGTGTGTTTGTGTGTGTGTGTGTGTGTGTGTGTGTGTGTGTGTTTGTGTGTGTGTGTGTGTGTGTTTGCACTCGTGTGTATGTATATACCAATGTATTAATATTTGTATTATTTACTAGTTTACTACCGTACAACACTGAACAATAACAACTTAGCAACATAGCACAATCTCCTGACCAGTTAACTCTATCAAGCCATATACACCTCTTAATACACACACACACACACACATATGCATACGTTAAAAGGTTAAAGGCCTCAAGTGACAGCTGCTACACGGAGAGAAGCCGAAGCTTATGAACACACACACAGGTGTGTCCCGTGTAGCTCGCTGTCACCGCAGAACCAACCCTCTCCACGCTATGACACCACAAGGACGGAAGACGTATTAGAGAGGACCACCTCCCCAGAATGCATGACACAACACATGACTGATATCTGGTACCATCATTTACTGCTGGGTGGACAGGGGCTGTTGGATTATAGAATTCACCCAGTGAAATTCTCCTTGCCGGGTTTCGAACCACGGACCTCCCGCTTGTGAGGCGGGTATGCTAACCACTACACCACGGAGTCCACGAATATACACACATTATACACTGTTGCGTATATATACATATACGTATGTGTGTGTGTGTGTGTCAGGTAATTGTATGTCTGGGTGGCGAGGATGATAGGGTAGTACTGAAATCTGTCGAGGCTCTTCAGCCCAGCACCAAAGGCTGGACGCCGCTGGAGAGTCTGCCGCACGCTATCAGGTCTAACACACATAAACAAACACAAACGCACATAAACAAACAGAAACACACATAAACAAACACAAACGCACATAAACAAACAGAAACACACATAAACAAACACAAACGCACATAAACAAACAGAAACGCACATAAACAAACAGAAATACACATAAACAAACAGAAACGCACATAAACAAACAGAAATACACATAAACAAACAGAAACACACATAAACAAACACAAACGCACATAAACAAACAGAAACGCACATAAACAAACAGAAATACACATAAACAAACAGAAACACACATAAACAAACAGAAACACACATAAACAAACAGAAACACACATAAACAAACAGAAACACACACAAACAAACACAAACGCACATAAACAAACAGAAACACACATAAACAAACAGAAACACACATAAACAAACAGAAACACACATAAACAAACACAAACGCACATAAACAAACAGAAACACACATAAACAAACAGAAACACACATAAACAAACAGAAACACACATAAACAAACAGAAACACACATAAACAAACAGAAACACACATAAACAAACAGAAACACACATAAACAAACAGAAACACACATAAACAAACAGAAACACACACACAAACATACACGGACTCACACACAAACATACACGGACTCTCACACACACACACACACAAACGCACAATCACACGCACACACCCACAAACATAAACACACACAACCAAGTTCGTCTCGTCAACATTGCCTCACTACATGTTCATGTGTGTGAGTGTGTTTAAGTGTTTGTGTGTGTATGTGTTTATTTGTTTGTGGGTGTGCGTGTATTTATGTGTCTCTGTGTTTGTGTGTGTGTTGTGTATGTGTATGTGTTTATTCGTCAAGAGAAGCACACAAAACTCAATACGAAACATACATATATATGTATATGTAGGCATGGTGTGTGTTTATTTGTGTGTGTTTGTGTATGTTTGGTGCCAAATTGTCCACTTTTTCTTGCCAATTTGTTGATTTTTATTCTTGTTTCTTACTGAGGTTGTTTACTTGTTATTGCGCATTTGTTTCTCATTCATGACTTATTTGTGACTTACTCATTTCTTACTCAATTGTTTGTTACTCATTTGCCACTCAATTGTTTGTTACTCATTTCTTACTCAATTGTTTGTTACTCATTTCTTACTCAATTGTTTGTTACTCATTTCTTACTCAATTGTTTGTTACTCATTTCTTACTCAATTGTTTGTTACTCATTTCTTACTCAATTGTTTGTTACTCATTTCTTACTCAATTGTTTGTTACTTATTTCTTACTCAATTGTTTGTTACTCATTTCTTACTCAATTGTTTGTTACTCATTTCTTACTCAATTGTTTGTTACTCATTTCTTACTCAATTGTTTGATACTCATTTCTTACTCAATTGTTTGTTA
>OU696584.1:7112203-7124703 GCA_916048095.2 Sacculina carcini
TCGTATGCCTGTATGCTTGTCTGTATGTGTGTGTATGTGTGTGGCCCGTTCTTTCCGTCGTCGTGGTATGTTAAAAACAGTCAGTACAAAGTACTCATATACTTAACTTGTGCTGTTTCGTGACAACCCGAACGCCGCCTGTGTGTATGTCTGTCTGTCTGTATGTCTGTCGGCAATTGTAGGTATGGCTGTTCTGGACGGCTTCATCTACGTGGTGGGCGGATGGGATGGCTCTAAGAGACTCGCCTCTGTCGAGAGGTAGCATTCTCCTGTCCTCTCTCTCTTCATTGCTTCCACACACACACACTCTCTCTCTTCATTGCTTCCACAAACACACACACAAACACACACTCTCTCTCAAGCCATGGCTCATACACTTTGTATGTCTGTGTGAGTGTTTGTTTATATACGTTCGCATAAAACCTACAATAAATTGATTGATCGCATGTGTGTTTGTGTGTGTGTGTGTGTATTTGTATGTGTCTGTATGTGTACGTATGTATATGTATATATGTGTGTGGTGTGGTGTCTTTGATACAGAGAGAGTGTGTGTGTATGTTTTCTGTTCTTGTGCATGTATGTTTTCCCATTGTATGCTGTCTGTGTGTTGTTGTGTTGAGTTTTGTTGTTTGTATTTGTGTGTCTATTGTGTTGTGCCCTTTGTCAATCTGAATGCATGTCTGCTGTGTTGTCTTAATGTGTTGTCTGCTGTGTTGTCTTATTCAATACGTATGTATGTATGTGTGTGTATTTTAGCGTGTTTAGCGTTTAATGCAAATATGAATGTGTGTCTGTGTTTGTGCGTATGTGTGATTGTCTGTTTTGTGGTTGTGTATGTATGTATATGTATATGTATGTGTGTGTGTATGATTGTGTATGTGTATCATGCTTGTGCTTGAGTGTGTATGTGTGTGAGAGAGCGTTTTTAGGAAGCTTAATGTTTATAACTGCTGCACACACTGAAGCTTAATGTTTATAACTACATTGTACTGCGTTGTTGTGTCAGGTATTGTATGGCCTCCAACACCTGGGAGATGTTATCTCCGCTAGCTGCAGCCATCACTTCCGCCTGTGTGGCCGCTCATAACGGACTGCTATATGTAGCCGGTCAGTGACCCCGGCGTGACCTCTCACTGACGTCATTACCAAGTGTGACCTTTTGGCTATCGATTGATTGTGATGCTGTAAAGACTGACACACACACACACACACACATACATACGCATATGCACACACACAAACATACCCACATATTCACACATGCATACACACACATATATATGCACCTATAACTTAAACACACACATAGACATGCGCACACACATACACACATACATAAAGGATGGATACTGTGTGTGTGTGTTTGTGTTTGTGTGTGTATGTTTATAGCGATGGTCGATATCGTTTGAATTACTCTCAAATCAATATTAATATCATATCAATATTTATATAATCAGGCAAAATTAGAGGGCTCTTACACGCATTACGTTAAGCTATAAATAAACTCAAATTCAACTATAGATGTCGCCCGTGTTGTTAACTATAGGTGGCGCTGTTGGCGAGGATGGCGACGGCATCAGCAGTGTGCAGCGCTACGACCCGCGCACGGCCGCCTGGAGCAACGATGTGGCCAACATGCTGATTCCGCGCAGCGGCTCGGCCTGCGTGGTGCTCGCCAACAAAATCTACGTGCTTGGTCAGTAGGGGGATGATTTTAGGGGCGTATGTGTGGGCCGATTTGTGATTGTGCGAGTGGGGTAATTTTTGGAGTGTGTGTGTGTGTGGGGTGGTTTACGTTTACGGCACTGTTTTTTACGAATTATCTGTGTATATGCATGTGTGTGGGTGTGTGTATGTGTGTGTCAATTTGAGTGTGTCGGCGAGTTCGCCTAGAAACACGAGCCCTGACAGTCGCGATGACATGAGGGCGATGCTCGCCCTGTCTTTACAGCTTGATATTGCGGCGTATGATAGAGAAGGAAGAGGTTGGGAGAGAGATAGAGAGGGAGAGAAACAGAAGTGCTACCGGTCTTGTGTCTGATTTGCAGCGGTGATTTGTACTTGAAGCACAACGTTGCTGTTGATGTTGTTAGATAGACGACAAGACACACAGAGATCTTGGTGCACCCAATAAATCCTCACTTGGATCTTACTGCTCTTCAATTCAGCCAGCTGTCGTTATTTTAAGAACAATTTAAGCATCTCAAAACACATAACTCACGAGCGCATTTATTTCCGCTGTCCAAATAAAAAATATTGACCGCTGCGTCAAAAATCATAGACGGCCATGTCGATGAAATATCTACTGTGGCTACAGGTCCCCCTTTCCCAGAGGAAAGTATTAGCCGCTCATATTATTCGCTCATTCGGGGTATCATAGCTGCCAAGCTACTCATTGTTGCCTGCTTTCAGTGTTTTTAGAGAATAGATTTGCCTGAAGTTGTGGATAAGTCATACGCTGTCTTCAAGCTACATCAGCAGCGGGTTGACATAATCGAAACCGTCAAACTTCCTCTGGTCAATTTCGTCATTCTTAATAGAGTTGTCGGGTGTTAGTTGCACCAGCTCGTCGGTTAACTCGAGCGGAAAATCGGCCAAGTCATGTTCATTCTTGATTTGTGGTATGTACGGCGGAGACATCTGCTTCTGCTCCAGTAGCCGCCAGTCGATGCTCTTGAAGAACACGTGTCCAATGATATCCTGGAAACCGGTGTCCGGATGACAGCCCAGTCGCTCCTCCGGGTACTTCCTTAAGAATTCTTTGAGGATGCTGCGCGCATTCACCGACAAAAAGAGCGGAATGTTGATGGTATCCTGGAGAATCATCCTATACAGTTCATTTATGTGTTCCTCGTTGTCCTGATCGAATGTTTCAGAAATCTGCTCGCCAATATAGAACGGATCACAACCAGTCAACATCTGATACATGAGAACGCTCATCGCCCACCAGTCCACACTGAAACCGTAATTCTCGCCACGCAGAATCTCCGGCGCAATGTAGTTAGGCGTGCCGCAGAAGCTGGACGTCGTGCCACCCGGTCGCACTCCTTTCTTACACATGTGGTAGTCGATAAGCTTGATATGACCCTCTTGGTCGAGTAGTACATTGTCCAGCTTCAGGTCGCGGTATATGATGCCTTTCTCGTGCAGAAAGTTGAGCGCCACGCAGATCTCAGCTGAATAGAACTTGACGTGTTCCTCGGGCAGTTTTCCCTCACGATCCATGTGAAACTCGAGGTGTCCTCCGCGCACAAGCTCAATTTAAAAAAACAGCCGACTGGGACTCTGGAAGCACGAGTGCAGTCCCACCAAGAACGGATGGTTGGACGCCGTCTCAAACACGTTCTTCTCGGTCTTCACTAAATTTATATCCTCGGAGTTAGTGAACTGCTCCTTCTTAATCACCTTCATGGCGTACACTTGCCGAGTTTGTCGCAGCTCCGCCATCAACTCTTTGCCATAGTCGCCTTGTCCAATCACACGGATCAGCTCAAAATCGTCCAGTGAGTACTGGCTGGGATACGCGACAGCGTCCATAGAGCCAGCCTCCTCCCCCGCAAGAACCAGGTCCACACTGACCGTTTCAGTGTTGGTGCGGTCGATGACGAGTGGCGGTGGTGGTGATGATGTCCAAGATGATGATAATCTAGACTCTGGTGGTATCCAATCGGATGATAATGTGGATAATGACGGGTGTGATATTTGTGTCTATGTTAAATCGAGTTTTGAACTTGACCGTGATGATGGTAATGGTGTCTTGTTGGATGAAGAGGTCAAGGATGATCGGTATGATTCTGGTGATGTTATACGTGTAGATTCTACAGATTTATCTGATGCCGTCGATATTTTCATATCACCGGTAATTGACGGTAATAAGTCACTTTTTACTAACAAGGCCTCTTCGGTTGCATCTTGAATCTCAATATATGGCGATTGAGGCCCAGGCTCATCGAATTGAGTGGCCACATCGCCTAATTTGTCCAGCTTGCGAGTGCAGAGATCCATGCAGTGAACCTCTTCAAGCGCAGCGCAGACGTTAGGGTCATATTTGGCCAACGTTTTCAAAATACCCATGATCGTTGATGCCATTTGGTCGATAATGATGGTTGCCGAAGACTCTTGTTTGATGAAGTCTACGCAACGCACCAGCACTAGGACGTTGTCCCGATTCAGCACGATTTTGCTGATGGACTCACTCTCGCCCTCTATTGCCTTGAGGCGGACTACACACTGGTGTAACACCTGGTGCATATTGTTAATAAGAGTGGACTTTTTGCCGTTTGATGATTGGGTGTTGAAAAACGGAATGCAGCATTTTTGAGTGGTGGTCTCCTCTTCCTGGTCAAAGTGTTCTTTTGCCGACAATATGATACTCATATACTCAAGCAGAACAAGTACTCCTTGCTGCTGCACAAATTCTAGAAGCCACCCTCTGTTGTACATGCGCAGCGAGATCTCCAAGTTTTGCAGCAAAGTGGTGTGCTTGCTACACTTGGCGAGAACTTTGTTGGATCTCTTGGTGGTCATTTTCGCCGAGTGGCTCTTGATATAGCGCACATAGTGCGCGGTACACTGGCGAATTGTCTTCCAGTTTCCAATTCCAGTTCCAGCTTCTTCCAGTTGCCAATTCGGTGTACAGATTCCACGTCATCCGCGCATATGTCCACCTTCATTCTCTTGGCAACATCTTGCAGGAGCTTGTTGGCATCTTCAGATTTCTTCTCCACCAGGCCTGAGATGCAAATATTTGTTCGCCTGGAGTGCTGTTCAAGGCTGTCGATTCTCTCCAGTGCAGAGTTCAGATCTTCTGTCAGGATTGCAATCCCATGCTCTTTTGCCTGCACATAGCTTTGAAGCTGTAATGCTGCAGTTTTTCGCACAATCGTTGTAATCGCGCATTGTCGATGCTTGTGAATGCCTTGCAGTTGAGAATCGGCACCAGTGGTCGAGGGTCTGTCACTACCCTGAACAAGGTTAGTCCAGCCAGGTTGCCAAGGACTGTCCGACCACAGAAACCTTAGCGCCCGTGTCTGGCACCCAATCCAATCGGAATTGGTCACGATCGGATGGTTTTACTCATATCGAAACTATGGGGGCTTTGCGCCGATCGCGTTGACGCATCGATACATCAGCGATTGTGACTCTATGTAGAGATTGATCCGAGGTACGCGCATTTCTTTGCTTTCTGTATGGACTCCTTTCGTGTTGTTTTGCAGGATTTTTGTGCACAGTTTTACACATAATAGCAAAATGCCCGACCTTGTGGCATTTTCGGCATTCTTCGTGTGGCGCCACACACGTCTCTTGCTCTGAATGTGCTTTTCTTCCACATCTAGATCACGTTTGATGCCCTAACTGTGATGCGCTTCTGGTGCGCCTGACTCTATCAATGGACACGTCTTTGCTGTCACTGTAGCTCCTTCTGATTTCGAGACGAATTTTCAGGATATACGGCGATATCAACGGCAGACGCACATGTTGCAACACCTGATGTAGTACGGGTTGAGCTCGCAGGGTTGAGACTGGAGCCAGGCGAGCACGGCAGACAACAAGGTCGTTCTGGGAAAGTCCCCGATGGCGGCATCACCACGACAGTTGTAGACATCACCGGATGAAATCAATCCCATAGGTGCACGAGTGAATCGAAACCTGCCCCACAGCGTGATGAAACAAGTGTAATCTCGGCTACACTCAACCAGTGGTATTTGAAAATACCCTGATTTTGTGTCCAGTTTCGTGAAATACTGCGTGTCTGATTCGATAGAAGCTACACAGCCGGACATTGTGTAGGGTATGTCGATCTTCTCACATATTTGTTAAGATGGGTGAAGTCCACTGTTATTCTGCATCCCATGATTTGGCCTGTTTCCGACCGTTTTGCCACTGGCACGATTGGGTGACACCACTCTGTCGGATGATTCACCGGTTCAATGATACCTTCTTCTTGCAACTGTTGTAGCTGATCATGTACGTCATTTCTCCAGTTAAATGGAAGAGATCGAGCTGCGCGCACCGCATAACTGAGCATCTGCCCTGAGCTCGATTTTCATTGGACCACCGGTCATTTCCCGTAAAGGTCCCTTGATCTCTTTTAGCCCTCATTGCTGATCAATCTAGGAAACATTTTCTGTAATGAGGCGAAGTGTTCCTTCCTCATATGTTCCGTAACAATGGTGTCATCGTTTACTTGCAATGGACATCGTTCATGTTCTCCGTCCGCATCCACGTCTACATTTGTCGGTTTGTTCACCTTATTCACTGTTCTTGGTATTTTGGATTTTGTCATGGACAATGCATGTGCATTCGGACCGCTTGTATCGTTGCTTGTCCGTTTGACATGTTTGCGCGCTTCAACATTATGGATTTGCTGCGGGAAGTAATCAGGAAGTATGTGGAGTTGCATGGCGTCATACCAGGACAGTGAAGCTCCATTCAAACCTTTTACCACATATATCACAGATTGACACGTTTGATCGCCCAATGTAAGCTCAACAGAGTACGTACCAAGGGCACGCCAGTCTGCGACCGTCTGCTGCGAAGAGCTGTTCTCACACTCATAAAGTCCCCTCCCAATTTTGCAGCAGTGGTGATCTCTTTTAGCCCGGGCGGTCGCTCTGTAGCTGACGTCGTCTTCCACGGCAGCGACGGAGGAAATAATATCTTGTGGTGCGTCGTTGACCGCATAATGAGTGCCGTGACCTCGTCGCGCTTCGCAGCCGGTACGGACGATGGCACGGCTAATTCGTCCCTCCGATTGGCAAAATGTTTGAAAGCCTCGAGAAGACTGCGCATAGCATGTCCTCTGACGTTGCATAACGTTTCCCAGTAACAGAAGTCCCTCCAGTTCACACTAATAAAGTCCTCCCAAGTTTGCAGCAGTGGTGATCTCTTTTAGCCCGACCCCCACATCAAGATGGCATTTACCTTTGAACAAAGAGTCGTAAAGGCGTAGCACACCCCACATCTTGTACGCCCGCCTCTGTCCTACCAAGGCTAGGACCAAATGCATCGAATTCAAGAACAGAGACGACACGGGTCCACACAGGTCACACCCGACACACCGCCTGTGGTTCTTGCGTTTCTTATGCACTCGGCATCGCATAAGTGAATGTTGAAAGGTGTCTCCCGAGTAAAAAGACCTCCACATGGTTTGCCACCCCTGCAACTCTGACATTTTTCACGATCTTTGCTCACTGCACCACCTACCCGCTTCATCATATCTGGAGACGTGAACCGCCTCCAGGAGCAGGCAGAGTCCAGATCCGTTGCTAGTCCCCCTGTTGCTGGTGATCCGGGTGGAACGACGCCATCACGAGGTCTGCCCCTGGCTTGGGAGTTGGACTCCCCTCCTCCGTGAAACAGTAAACTCCGACGGCGTTGGAGGCATTGATGTGTCTGTCCATGTATATACAACGTGCTGACTTGACTGGTATTATCTGGAGTAGATTGGCGGCAGATGTCAGCTGTTGCACGTTGTTCTGGTGGATACGCACGACGCCCGTGTAGATAAACTCTAGTATCAGTTCCAGCGTGTCGGCGTCCAGGGATGGCATCTCGACCACACCGTCCTCACTCTCGCGCATCTGATGGCTGAACATGGCCTTGAAGTAAGGACTGGAGGCCGCCAGAACACAGCGATGTGCCGACATTTTCTTGTCGTTTTGCCTGCACTGCCTCTGCGACTGCAGCTTTCACAGCAGGCTCGACAATCTTCTGCCTGATCATATTGAGTAGCTTGAGTAGCATAGCATAGCATAGTAGATTGAGTAGCATATTGAGTATCATTGGATTAACACTCTTTCATGGCCTCCATCATTTCTGCTGCATACGCCATTGCCGCACCGGCTCACTATCTACTGGAGTTTAGCGAAACTTAATGACACACTACGAGCACCACTAAAGACGTCCTTACACGCCGAGAACAAAACACAGACTGACTGTGTCGCTCAACAGGAAGCCATCACTCCATCGTACATTGTTCTGATGGCTTCATGTTGAGCGACACAATCGTGCAGGAAATACGGCGACATCAACGGCAGACGCACATGTTCCAACACACACACACACACACACACACACACACACACACACACACACACACACATACACACACACACAAACACACACATACACACACACACACACTAATATCACACCTTTAATCCTGAATAGATGCAGTATGAATATATGAAGTATTCCTGCTAATCTTCAGCTCTTCCCAGATACAATACTCTCGAACATGAACCTCAAGATTGATGTTGTTGGATTTGTGGAAACACGATTGGACTGTGATATCATTGATCTGTACAAATTACATGGATATATAATGCACTCGCAATGCCGCAACAGAATGGGAGGAGGTATAACCGTGTATGTAGCAGATAGATTTGATTCGTTTATTGTTAAGCACCTGTCATGTACAGATGAGTCGATTGAATGTCTCTCTGTGGAATTCACAATTGATCATAAAAAACACCTATATGTATGCATATACAGACCACCAAACTCCAAATTTGATGATTTCATAAACAAGTTACAAGAAATATTATGCATGACCCATCATTACACATCAGTATACATTTGCGGTGATTTTAACGTAGATCTTCTGAGCGAGAGCTACATGAAGAGAAGTCTTATGAATATCATGCACATGTCTGCTTTTCATTCTCTCATAACTAAACCTACACGAATCACGGACACTACAGCAACCCTGATAGATCATATCTGGATCAATAATATAGAACTAAATTTGCACAACTACATATTACACACTGATATTACTGACCATTTCTCCTTGATTTCACAATTCCGTATCGAAAACTTGCCAAAAAATTCACATATCATTAAAAACGACTAATGACAATTGCTAAAATCGAGCGATTCGCTGAAGACATAGCCGAAATAGACTGGAATCCTTTACTACTCATGAATTGCCCAAATGAAGCATATTCCTACATGTTTGAGCGATTTCAAGACTTATTTGAAAAACATTTTCCATTCTCCAATGTAAAAACTGACACCAAAGGTCTGAAGAATCCATACATAACAACAGCATTGAAAAAATGTATCAAAGAAAAGCATCGCTTAGAAAGACTGGCACACAAATGGCCTGTCACTTATAAAGCAAAATATAAATCATATCGGAATACACTAACGTCAACGCTAAGAACAGCAAAGAATGAATATTACAAAGACATAATGAAAGAAAGTCGAGGCAACCCAAAACAGCAGTGGAAAATTATCAACGCTGTTTTGGGCAGAAATTATATTGAAAAAAAATATTTACCAGAGCTTAAGCGCAAAAATGTAGACTTGTCTCGTACATTCAATGAGCATTTCTCAAAAATTGGTTGTACAATAAGTAGTTCCAATACAAGTGCAGACTATCGTGAATTCCTCAAAGAAAATGTCTCAGCATCAATGTTTCTGCTACCAGTGGAGCAATGTGAAGTGTTGACATATCTGTGTCATATCAAGAGTAATTATCCGGGGTACGATGATATATCTCCCAAATTACTCAAGTATGTGAGTTCGCATATCGTTGTTGCTTTGACACATATTATAAACCTGACCTTCACTACTGGAATCTTCCCTGATGCACTGAAAAAGACCAAAGTTATTCCAATTCACAAGAGTGGTGATATAAATGATATTAATAACTTTCGTCCTATTTCATTGTTACCTGCTTTTGGAAGAATATTCGAAAAATGTATATCCAGCCGATTAACTGACTATTTGGAGTCTAACAAATTGCTGACTTCCTCTCAGTTCGGGTTTCGCACACAAAAATCTACTGAAGACGCTATCCTTGACTTTGCTGGAGAAATATACACGAGCTTGGATCATGGTATGCATGTGACAGGAATATTTCTGGACCTATCAAAGGCATTCGATTCCCTAAATCATGAAATATTGTTTGCGAAACTTCAGAAGATGGGCATTAGAGGAGTTCCCCTGAATTTGTTCAAAACCTATTTGACGGGAAGAATTCAGTCGGTGTACTATGATAATCATTACTCATCGTATGAACAAATTACAAGAGGGGTACCACAAGGATCGGTGCTTAATCCTATACTTTTTCTTATTTTTATAAATGACATAGTCCAATCTAGCAGCATAGCCAAGTTCACCATATATGCGTAATGACACCAGTTTATTGTTCAGTGACAGTAATCTTGAAAATATGCATCTCAATGTCCAGAACGAGCTCCAACGTGTTGTTAACTGGATTGAGTGTAATCAATTGAAACTGAACTTCAACAAAACGAATTGCATATTTTTCCAAAATAGCTTGTAAGGAAAAATATGTATTCACAAAACACGTCGGTATGATTTCAACTCCGAACAACAACAACCACGCACATTGTGAGAATTCAACATTCCCTCATCCGTTCCCATGGCAACATCAAACATTAGTCAATACGCAATACACAATTCTACAGCTTAATTATATATAACGTGGCTTCATACGCAAGACTCTTTCATTCATACAAATGCACACAATAAGTAAATATCATAATGCTAATACATACAACACTTCCCCGTGATGTCCTCATCATCTGACATAGTCGGCCATCCACACTGGTGGCCGTCTGTTACGCTGTGATCTTCTCGGAACTTCCACTGTATTGCCCTCTGATTCAACGGCTGACCGGTCGTCTTCTGAATCATCTTCAATGAACAATCGACGGATATCAAGGACGTGTCTCGGAACACCGTCAACATCCACTATATTTTCCGAACGTACACCAGTGACTTTCCCCTCTGTCCACCTGGACGTGCATCGTCTGTCGCTCGGTTTCACCACCACCGTATCTCCTAACTTGTATCGCGAATTGGTGGTGTCACGCATCTGTGTTGTTTTGGCAGCAGGATGCCTCCAGTGGTAATTGAATATCGCTTCCGATGGTGCTGTACTGCCATTTGGCATTCTCGGACAGAATCGTGCAACGTACGTGCCGCGGCGTTCCAAACACTGAACACTCTGCCTGGGTACAGGTCCATTCCTTGGTCCGATGACAGCAACTGCTGCTGATTGATTCTCGTGGAGCTCCGACATGAGGGCTCTCGTGCGCTCCACAACAGAAGACAAATTCATGCTTTCAATGCCAGCTGTCGCTCTGAGTTCTCGCGACACCGCCGACGGCAAACCGACCACAAATGCACGCAGCAGCAGTATGTTGTTGGCTATGCCGGCAAGGCGAGCCAACTGGCGCAACTCTGCCATGTATACATTGACAGGCTCGTCTCGCCAAACTCGCTGCGAGAATTGTTCATACGCCTTGAAGGGATTCACTGAATACGCGTTCAGCAACGCCGACTTGAGCTGATGAATATCCCGTTTTTGCTGCGCACTGAGCTCAGTATACACGGAAAGTGCGCTACCCTCGAGAAACATCGGTAACACTGTTTCAGGGTTTTCCACGCCTCTCAATTGGACGATCAAATCAAATTTGTCCAGCCAGTCATTCACATTGCTGGAGCCATCAAACGTCCGCACAACTTCTGTCAACTTAACATTAGCCATATTGCCGAAATAGCTTGTAAGGAAAAATATGTATTCACAAAACACGTCGGTATGATTTCAACTCCGAACAACAACAACCACGCACATTGTGAGAATTCAACATTCCCTCATCCGTTCCCATGGCAACATCAAACATTAGTCAATACGCAATACACAATTCTACAGCTTAATTATATATAACGTGGCTTCATACGCAAGACTCTTTCATTCATACAAATGCACACAATAAGTAAATATCATAATGCTAATACATACAACATAGGTCCAGAAATCTAACTTTTCCTCCAATTTCTATCGATGGTCAATTTATTCGGAGAGTTCAAAATACCAAATTTCTGGGGCTCTTTTTAGATGAAAATTTAAATTGGGGTGAACACATAGATTATGTTTGCAACAAAATTTCAAAATCTGGTGGAATTCTGTACAAAATTTGACCTCAATTAACCAATGAAGTCATGCGCAACATTTACTTCACGTTGATTTATCCTCAACTGACGTACTGTGTGTCGATCTGGTCATGTACGTGGCCATCGTTCTTATTAAAGTTATCGATTGCACAAAATAAAATCATCAGCTGCATAATAAACTTGAGGAAATATGACTCAGTTGATCATATTTATTCTTCCATGAAAATAATGACATTTGAAACAATTTGCAAATTATTCATTATCATACTCATGTTCAAACATGTGAAACTCTGCCAGACAAGTCGCATTTTTATTCATACAAGACACGAGGATAAGACTATGAGAAGTTAGTATGATGTACAATGCCCAAAATTCCGAACAACGTTATTTAAGCACTGCATATTATGTAATGGCCCTAGAACATGGAACAGTTTGCCGATGGAAATGAAACATTTTAAAACCGTCCAAATAACAAAAACTTGTTTTAAGGGTAAACTCAAAAAATATTGCGATGGATTCTGATTTCACAATTGTAATATTAACCCAACTGCTGTACTGTTTGTGTT
>OU696584.1:7129703-7157203 GCA_916048095.2 Sacculina carcini
GTACGCCTGTTTGTCTGTATGTCTGTGTGTCATGTTTGTCCGTGTCATTGTGTATGTGTTGTAGGAGCATGTGTGCGTGAGCTTGTTTGTACGTGTGTCCGATCGTGCTGTCCTGTTATGTCTGTACTTGTAAATACAGTCGCTCCAAAGCACTCGTGTTGTGTTCAACTTGTGTTGTTCCGTGGCAACCCAAACACCACAGGCTAAAATACAGATGCATAATACAACTCCTGTTGTCGCATCAGTACTAGTTAGTACTCATGTTGGTACTCATGTTGGTACTCATGTTAGTACTCATGTTGCCTTAAACTAAGACTAACATATAGCTTAGATCAGAGGGATACGTATACGTAACTTGATGACAATTGGTTGCATGAAAGAAAAGAAAACGAGGAGAGATATCAGACGAGCATGTATGCAGGTTTATAATTGGTTAAAAGGTGAGTATATAATTTAAAAGGGATAAAAGGTATATAAGGTTAAAGGTCTATAAGGTATATAAGGCCAGGTTAAAAGGTATAAAATTTATTATGCAGGTTAGTCGAGTCTCAGAATGTTGCTCGAGTATAGCAATACTCCGTCATTGGTGATTAACTATTGAATAATGAGTTTTAGTTTTAATGAGTTCTGACGTGTGCAGCATCAGTCCGTGGTGTGCCCTCTTGTTGGTGACCGTGGTTTTGGCTGTAAGTGGGGCGCTGATTGGGCTCATTAGGGCTGATCTTCATTTCGGCAGCGCTACACCGCATCAGACGGCACGCAGCGCATGATCGCACTGTAGGCGTGAGTACGCAACCTCCTCCTGTGATGCATGTCGAGAGGGCGCATTCGTCCAAATGGTGGCGTTGATAAAACACGTTGCCTTCTCTACAGGCGACGGCTCCGTACTTCGACTGACAAGGACCCGGCTCTCTGCATATTGTGCAGGCTGACATCCGTAAAGTTATGGCCAAATACCGAAAAACCGAAGAATATTCATAACAAATAAATGGGTATAATTATGAATAAGAATGAGTAATGTATATATAATAAATATATGTATATAAATAATATAAATGTATATAAATGATAATGAGTAAGAGAAGAAATCGGAAGAAAGCGCGTTGTTAATATAACTGAAATATATCACAATTGCAAATCAAAATCGTCGGAAAATCAAAATTTTCAGCAAACCCAACGGAAAATAGCACATTTTACACGCCCCTGTAGCGCTGCGTCGCGCGTATAGGGACCGCCTAGCCCGGACGTGCAACAGAGCCCAACAGAAGACGCGCAAAAGGCAGCGTACGCCGCCGCCGCGTTTTCGTGGAAAAGGCCCACGGGAAGCACAGACGCGCCACTCCCAAACAACCGGTTTGCTCGACACGGAGGCCAAACCGCATTTGGTCCAGAGAGTGAAGCGAATAGGTGGAGATCTCCACGCGACCACAACAACCCACTCAGAAAAAACAAACCGTCTATTAGGTGTATGATTCCCTTCGAACACTGCGATGATAAACTGTGGCAGGGATGCCGAAGTAACCCCTGCGCTACCTTCATTTTGACACGACACATAACTACACAAGACCCGATAAAAACTTATACAGACGATACAACAATGTGCCAGCCAAACATGTGAGACAACATTAAAACAATCTGCAATGATAATTCCAACAGTTACACCGGCGCAATACATGATATACATATTAAACAACAAAAACGAACAGAAGCGGGGCATTATGGTGCTATGTTTATGGTGCTGCCGGAGTTATCCAAAAACAGCGAATCCAAAAAAATTCAAAAAAAAATAAATCCAAAAAATTATCAATTTCTGCGCACGAGTCCTCACGAAAAAAACGAAAATACGACCACATTTCCGAAACTTGTAGACACCTCGGCCTACCTACAGTGGATGCACTCATCAACGACAATAGAAAACGACTTATTCGAACGATAACGACGACCCGAAAACCCACTGCCTTGTACGAGACATTTGAACCAGCACGTGAACACAACATAAACTTGAGACGAACAAGACCGCTTGAACTGCCGAAAATATCCACGGAAGCAGCTCGCAAACGTATAAACTATGAAGCGGCCAAATTTTTTAAATATATATTTGAACGATAAATGCTACCATGTTTGTGTATGTGTATGTATGTATTTGTGTGTATGTTCATACATGTATGTATGTGTGTATTTATATATATGTACATATATATATATGTATTATATGTATGTTAGTATAATGTATGTATATATTGCAATGAAAAGCGCGTGCCCAGCGATTGCAATAAAGCATTGATTGATTGATTGGCAGATGGAGCAGAACACCACGAAACGAAAGAACATGCGCTTGCGGAAAAAACGAAATACAGACTGAACAACACGTCTTGATACGTTGTGAGCACACGGCCGAACACAGAAAGGAATATGGAAACAGATTAGACTTCGAAAGTATAGCAAATCTGTTTGAAAATTGTACCAGATATGAAGTGTTATGCGAATATATATAAAGTGCCTTAATTTGATTAGGGAGATAGAAATTTAAATGTGCTATGTTGTTACCGTGTTATGGTATTGCTATGTGATTTCTTTCTTTTCTGTTGATGTTATACATGTTATATGATTCTTGATATGCTGTACTCGAACTCGAGCCATATGTATTATTGTTGGACCTTGTGTCAATAAACTACTACTACTACTACTATGTGTACGCCTATCGCACCGCCACCTATTCGGCAAACCACTCGCCACATGTACGGATGCCGCTACATATCTATATATATAAAAGAGATCCTCTGTGTGTGTGTGTGTTCTCACCGAGTTCTCACCGAGTTGAATTTACGGGAGATGAGCATGGCTCGAGCTGTCCCGTCTCAATTGCCACATTTGTCCAACAACGACTTAAAGGAACTAATGGTTGAGGCTGCCACAACATCATTGCTCAAAGAATTCCATTTGGTAATGCACCTAAACGGGAAGCCATATTTCCTCAAGTCGCTGCGGCATCTGGTTTTCTTTAGTTTCCTGTTGTGTCCTCGTCTTCCTTCTTTTTGTTTGTATTCCGAAATGTCAAATCCTGTGTCATACTCATTTAAATACTTGAAAACGGCAATTAAATCTCCTCTCTCCCTCCGTTCCTGCAGTGTCTTCAAGCCAAGTCTTTTTAGTCTATCTTCATATGGTAATTTCTCTAGTTCCGGAATCATTTTCGAAAATATTTTTTGAACCTTCTCTAATTTTGCTATATCTTTCTTTTTGTATGGCGTCCACACAGGTTCAGCATACTCCAACTTGGGTCTTATTATAGCAGCCATAACTTTTTGTAGTGTTTCGCAGTCTAAATAATTAAATACTGTTCTAATTTGCGCTATTGTTTGATACGCCATACTTACTACTTTGCCTATATGTCGTCCACATGATAAATTATTCTGAAAAATTATACCCAGGTCCTTTTCTTCATCCACCTCTTCTATTAAATGTCCTCCTATGTTATACTCGTAGCTCGGGCGATATTTACTCTTTCCGAGTTTCATGTGATGGCATTTCGTATGATTGAATTCCATGTTCCAGTCTATACTCCATTGATGAATTTGGTCTAGGTCCTTTTGCAGCAGTTTGCAGTCTTCCTTGGATCTCACGTTCTTCATCAATTTTGCATCGTCAGCGAATAGACTGTGTGTGTGTGTCTGTGTGTCTGTTCAACCCTCCTTGGTCCATTTTCTATCAGCTATTATTTGGCCACCACTTGGCCTACCCGCTCAAAATTTATACCATCACGTTGGAAATTTTCTTGTCTACACTTCAGATTAAATTTTAAATTTCAAAAATGAAATAAAAAAAAGTTATAGCGGTGAAAAGACAAAATGAACCCTGAAAAATGCGAAAATTTTGGTCAATTTTCTGAAGACTACTCCTCCTAAACCAGCAATAGTACAACTATAAAAATTATACCACTGTGTAGAAAATTTTCTTTTCTACTCAACGAATTATAATTTATACCCAAAAATTAAATATAAAACATGTAAAATAAAAAACAATCAATCTACATTCAAAATTTTATTTAAACTCAACGCGTCCGATTTTCTATACTTTTTTCTCTATTTCTCAAAAACTAATAATCACACATCTAAATAAATAATACCATCATGCTGGGAATTTTGTTTGCTACAACACGGCATATTTTTTAATTTTCGAAAGTGTATTAAACAAAAGTTACGGCGGTGTGAAGTGTAAATGACAAAAAAGCAAAAATGCAAAATTAGCACAAAAAACGTGAATATTTTGGTCAATATTCCGCTATCTATTCCTCATAAACCAGCAATGGTACAGCTATAAAAATTATACTATTGTGTAGATAATTTTGTGTTCTACAAGAAAAGTTATAATTTATACCCACAAATGATACAAAAAACGTGTACAATTGGCAAAATTCTCAAATACATCCAAAATTACACTTGAACACCGGGTGATTAAAATTAATTAATTTTTCTACCCATTTCTCAGGAAGTATTTGTCACACATTACAATAAATTATACCACCGTGCTAGAAATTTTGTTTTCTACAATACGGTATAATTTGTAATTTTCCAAAGTGTATCTGAAGGACGTTACGGGGGTGTAAAATCAAACGGACATATTGCCAATTTGACAGCTATTATGCGCACTTGCGATTACACAGGAATATACTACTGTGTAGATAATTTTGTTTTCGACAAGATAAGTTATAATTTATACCCACAAATGATACAAAAAACGTGTAAAATTGGCAAAATTCGCAAATACATCCAAAATTACACTTGAACAACGGGCGACTAAAATTAATTTATTTTTCTACCATTTCATAGTAACTATTTGATATACATAAAAATATATTATACCATCGTGCTAGAAATCTTGTTTTCTACAATACGGTATAATTTGTAATTTTCCAAAGGGTATCTGAAGGAAGTTACGGCGGTGTAAAGTCAAAAGGACATATTGCCAATTTGACAGCTATTATGCGCACTTGCGATTACACAGGAATATACACCGATTAAATTTCACTGAAGCCCAATCACAATTAAGAATGCATCATATTATCTCCAAGCATGGATGGTGTGGTGTTTTTGCGTACAGTTTAATTAATGCTACACTATACTGAATAGAAAGTCTTTATTGTCCTCAATATTTACACATCAAATGTTCCGCACGACGGGCGGGTAAAATGCTACTTGGAACATAGTAAGCTACTGAATTTTACTGTGTAATTTAATTGGTTTAATTTCAAGTTGCATACGCTTAAGTTGCATAAGGATACGGGTTGTAATATCATGCAATGCCAAGTATATGCATATGCTGTTTTAGAGGAAGCATTAATCTGGAATTATAGAGATGTTTCATTGTTTTGATAGTGTTACACCTCTGAATTACTACACACGAAGGACGGGTGTGAATTTGAGTAGTGTTGAGGGAAAAACATCGTCAATAATTAAAACAAGAATTTACAAATTTGACTTTTCTATTGGTCGTTTTTCATCAATTTTCTTTGTGTTTGTTTCGTGTTTGAGTTCTGAATTATTCCGCACGACGGGCAGCTTTAAATATGAGGCGGGTTGTGGAAAAACATGTTTTCTAAATTGAAACATAAATTTCACATTTAGACTTTTATATTAGCTAAAACTTTCCTGTGGGTTTGTTTTTCTTTTTCAATTTGCACTAATTTTTTATGAATTGAATATTAATTATATTTTATAAACTGTTCCGCACGACGGGCGAATTAAATGTATCTATAAAGAGTGGGTTTAAATGATAGCGAGGTATATGATATTTTGCTAGCAGTAAATATTCTAGCGATAAAAGTAGGATAGCTCTTAAGCAAATGATTTTGGAGAATGATGTGAACCTTTAAATATATTTTGCGATCTGATGATATATGTATTAGGAATAATACGTAGCAGAATATAGATTGCATAATATAATATCGGCTGTAATATCAAGGGCTTTAATATCGGTGTAATCCAAAAAATAACAACTGTATGAATATTATGTATTAGTGGAAGCATTAACCGGGAATTATGAGGTAATATGATAATGGTGTATCATTATATCGCATTATGCAACAAATGTGAATTTAGCTGCATTACAGTTTGGTCCCGATACTATATTGGCGGGTTGAGAGAAAAGTATTGGTGGGCCGCGTGTTTGGGACCCCTGGGGTAGATAATCTCAGTCTTCTGATTACAAATTATGATCGCATCAGTATATTTTGTGATCACAAACTAATAAGTTAAATCACCTCAGACTAGGCTGAGAGCGGTCAATATTTAATGGTTGGGTTGGGTTGGGTAGGTTTGACTCAGGTTATATTGGGTTTTAATGATAGCGGAAAATATATAAATTTTAGCAATAAATATTATAGCGGTAAAAGTGAAATAGTACTTGAGCAAATGATATTGGGGAATGATGTTAAGTAATAAATATAGTTTGGAAACATTCTGATGAAAAGATTTCATCATCTTTCATTGTTTGTTTCGTGTTTGTGTTCTGAATTATACCACACGACGGGCAGATTTATATATCAGGCGGGTTGAGGAATAATATTTGTCAAAATAAGAACAAAAATATTCACATTTAGACTTCTCTATTGGTTAAGATATTTATAGGTTACATTTTTTGGTTTTCAATTTGTATTCATTATATTTTCTGGATTTGATATGAATTTTATTGTATGAATTGTTCCGCACGACGGGTGGGTTTAAAAAAGTGTTCTTAGATAATTTTTTCAAATGTTTCATTTAAAAAAAGTTTTTTTTTTACAAATAAAAATGTTCCGCGGGCAGCAACTATAGACAATAGAACGTTCAATTTCCCCTGTAGAATTAATCCATACACAAAACCAATGGATTTGACTTCAAATATGAATTGTATTGTATGAATTGTTCCGCACGACGGGCGGGTTTAAAAAAAGTGTTTCCATTTTTTAGTTCATTTTTTCAAATGGTTCATTTAAAAAAGGTTTTTTTTAATAAAAATGCTCCGCGGGCAGCAACTATAGACCATAGAACGTTAAATTTACCCTGTAGAATTAATCCATGCACAAAACCAATGGATTTGACTTCAAGATGCAGAACGGATCGTGTTCGAGTTCTGAATTATTCAGCACGACGGGCGGGTTTAAAAATGACTCAGGCGCACTGAGGGGAAATATTTTGTCGAAATAAAAATAATTAAACTTATAATTTTCAATTGATTAATATTTTTATGAGTGTACCCTATTTCATTTTTATTTTTCCATATTTTTTTATGAATTGAATATGAATTTCATGTTATGAATTGCTCCGCAAAACGGGCGGGTTTTTAATGCTATATATATACATAAAGAAGAAATTATCTGTCTGTCTGTGTATGTATGCTTGAATATGAGGTGACATAATTGCGCTGGTTCATGGTTCGCTGGTTCAATGATCAGGGGCTTGAAACGCAAACGAAGCGATGGCTCATTTTTATGAAATAAAAATGTCCCGCGGGTAGCAATAAAACGTTCAATTTCACCGTGTAGAATGAATTCATATACAAAACTAATGGATTTGACTTCAAGAACCAGAACGGATGGTGTTCGAGTTCTGAATTATTCCTCACGTCGGGCGGGTTTAAATATGAGGCGGGCTGAGTGAAAATATTTTGTCAAAATAAAATTAAAAATAATGAAATTTATACTTTTTAATTGATTAAGGTTTTCATGAGTTTGCCTTATTTATTTTTAATTTGCAATATTTTTATGAATTGTTCCGCACAACGGGCGGGTTTTATTGCTAGTATATATATAAAGTTGATGCGTAATATACTTCAGGGTGTTCAAAGAAATAGTCACGAGGTTTTGTCATATATGTAGCACAATATGGAGATATCACTAACGGTTTTGCATTTGAAACACTGATCTGTCTATAGTCACTGATGTAGAATTTGGATTTGAGTCCAATTCAAGTTGGGCCAAATGTGGCCTGTGTTCACCGACACGCGACCCGGCAATTTCCCTTATTGAAGCAGGGCAATCCACGAAATGCAAGGAGATGAGGGCGGAGATGAATAAAGAACAGAAAATCAACATTTAATATCAAACCTGAGCAATATGCGTGCCTGAGTCAAACGTTGACTCAGGCACGCATATTGGTTGTTGTTGTTGTTGTTGATATTGGTTACTGCATATAGCACAGGTTAGGCTCAGATACAGGGACGCATATTGGTTATTGTTATGTTGTTGTTGTTATTGGTTACTGCATATAGCACAGGTTAGGCTCAGATGAGCATATTGGATTGTTGTTGTTGTTGTTGTTGTTGTTATTGGTTACTGCATATAGCACAGGTTAGGCTCAGATGCAAAATGACGCATATTTTGTATTTTGTGCGTTGTGAATGGAATATATGAATCCCTATTATAACATTATACCGCAATAGATAAATCCATGATACTTGTTCTCTATTTTGCTCTAACAAATTTTTTTAGATGATTTTACAGATTGTGTAGTAGATAAAATTTTTTATGTATCCCATTTTTGTAGACGAGTCCGACGATGGACTATAGAAATTCCATCAGTGCATGCTTTTAGTTTTTATTGCTGTGTTGTGTTGGTGAGTTGTGGTTGCGAGTGGTTCAAGTGAAATTTTATCTTTAGAGCTGTGATGTACACTGTTTCCAAGGGCCCTAGTAAAATATTGAATAGAACAAGGCATGGTGAGTTGTTTGAACTTTCTTGACTGTTACGTAATCAGATGTTTCATATGAACGTCTTTTTTTTATTTTTTCTTCCTACAAATATAGTTATCTGCTTTAAGGTGTGTATGACATATATTTGGGCTTCAAGCATGATCATTATTCTCGGCAAATACTAATGCTCAGGTTTGATATTAAATGTTGATTTTCTGTTCTTTATTCATCTTTTAAATTTGCTCAATTATCACAGGCAGCTTACCGTGGACTGCTTTTTCGAGCTGTTTATGAGTTTAATTTCTCACTATGATTGACCACTTTCTGCATATGAGTTTATTTCGTCAGTGAAATCTTGTCGCTTACGATTGCAGTTTCAAATGTTTTTTTTATATGTGAAAACTAACAGCGTAGAAAAGAGTTGCAAGACTCAACGGTTCGTATGTGGTTTGTGTTTATTGTCTGATGATGGAGTCTGGTAACTCGGAAACGTTACGTGTTATATAGGGCAGTTGTTGAGTTGTCTGTATAGAAGCGATCATCAATTGGCTGGAGACATGGAATCGACCACGAAGAAAATCGCAATCAATGTCAAATAGCAATTAGCAGTTTAATTTCGTTGGCAATTTTCTACATCAATTCAAATCTACGCAACTATATACGGTCAAACATAACGCGATATAAGGCGATGATTGGGGTTGAAAAATAGCATTCGACCGCATTGTATCTGATTGTGCTTTGATACCGATTTGACTGTATATATTCATTTATTGACCCTCGTGGTACGCGAGGATAATAGATAATTCACGTATTTCGTCATAAAACAAAGACAAATAAATAAATAAAACTATTTACACCAATGATATAGTATATTTTCATTTATATTTTTTTTCTAAATAGAAGTGAAAATAGATCGTGATTCAAATACGCTATCGCGCCCAACTGATTATCCCGTTATATCGATGTGTGGCTGTGTTTGGCGCGGGGCGGGGGGCAGGTATATCGCAGAAGTTGGACAGTGTTGAGACGGTGCGCGAGCTAACACGAAAATCTTCGGCCGATTCATCTCCGCCCTCATCCCCCGAACTCAGGTATCAGTGTGTCGGTGTATGTGTTAGTGTGTCAGTGTGTATGTGTGTGTGTGTCAGTGTCTATGAGTGTGTGTGTCAGTGTCTATGAGTGTGTTGTGTGTGTTTAGTGTGTCAGTGTGAGTGTGCCATTGTGTGTCGGTGTGTGTGTGTCAGTGTGTGTGTGTGTGTTAGTGTGTGTCGGTGTGTGTGTGTCAGTATGTGTGTGTTTTTATGTATGTGTTTGTATTTGGCAAATCAATCAATCATAAATCATGTGTTTGTATGTTTGTGTGTGTCGGTGTGTATGTGTTTAGTGCAGTGCCTCTCAACCTTTTTTAACCTTTTTTCTCTCTCTCTATATATATATATATATATACATATCTGAACTAAATCACTAGAGATGATGTCTTTTATTTATTGTATCAGTGCATTTTGCATATCTGATGATTTATCAAACATGTCAAGGGCATAATGATTGAGCATTTGTTGATTTTCAAAATTATCATCATTTCTTGCAACATGTCCACTCCTCCATTATCCCAGAAAAATTGTCAAGTTACCCTCACGGGGGGGAGGGGGGTAATTTACCCCACAGCTTGGCAGCCAAGGCCCTAGAGCAGTGGTTCTCAACCTTTTTTCTCACTGTTTGCCCATTCTTCTTAATGAGCCATCTCATCTTCATTTTCCACACAACACAGCGCTGATAAATTCAATAAATTCAGTTGTTACATCAAAGTAAATGTGTCAAGAGGTGATTAGAAACAAAAATAAACCTGAATTTGAATTGATAAAAACACACATAGTTGTCCTGTTCTGTCCGACCTTTAGCTTCCCACTTGACAACTGTTCCATTACCCACCAGTGGGGAATTACCTACACAGGTTAAGAACTGGTGTGTGTGTGTTTGTGTGCATGTATGTGTGTCGGTTTGTTCACAGCCTCATTGTAACTATTGTACTGTAATATACGCATCTGAGACACATTGTGTGTCTGTGTGGGGAGGCTGCGCACATATAAATGTTTAAATAGATGGAAATGTGTGTAAGTGTGTGTGTGTGTGTGTCAGTCAGTATTTGTGTGTGTGTGTGTGTGTGTTTGTGTCAGTCAGTATGTTTGTGTCGCCAGCAAACTCACTCACTCACTAACTCTCTCTCTCTCACTAACTCTCTCTTTCTCTCTGTGTCACATGTTGAGTGGGCGACAGGCAAGGGGGTGATGGGAATATCACATCCTTTGACCAGATGTGTGTGTGTGTGTGTATGTGTGTGTGTGTGTGTGTAGCGAGCATGTGCTTTGCTGTGGCATGTGTTTCAACAGACAGACATACAAACGCACACACAACACACAAACACACGCTTAAACACGTTGGCTCATTAGGACTTAATGAAAGTTGATAGCCCTTTGGGTGTGTGTGTGTGTGTGTGTGTGTGTGTGTGTGAGCATGTGTTGGTTGCATTTCGAGTTGACTCCAAATGCGTTATTTTTGTGTGAGAAAAGTTACTTGTAAATTCACGTATTTTTGCATCGTCATATTGTGATTTATAGTGTATTTTTATTATAGATTTGTATTTTCAGTGTATATATATACATATTTTTATTTATATATTTATAACGATTTCTGTGAATTCAATCCTGAAATAACTATTACCAACTATATGTATTTAATCAAAAATTGTTTATGAATGGATTCGATCAGAAAAATAGCTTAGATGTGTTGTGAACATTCATCGAACCAAGGGTGTAGATTTGTGTTGAGGCTCGGGGAGATGACAGCCATCATGCATTAGTGTTCAAAGATGACTCAGTTGGTCAATTACATAATACCCTCAACTATTTTCAGCCTAGTCAATTACAACACACACATACCTCAATGATAAGTATAGTGTAGTATAAGTATAGTGTAATGTGTAGTGTAGTAGTGTAGTATAGTGTAAGTAAAGTATACTATTTATACACACACACTGTGTATTGTTATTATTTTGCTGTGCTGATTTTGATGACAATATACTGCCAATGAACTGAACTCAGCAGAATTCTCAGGCGGCGGGTATATTCATATCCCGGCCAATTTGTCGTGGGGTATATATTTTGTATTGTACATTAAATATAGGTCTAGGCTAAATGTGTAAGGATTCAAGAACATTAAAAACGCTAGTTTATTAAAAACGCACAAAAACGTTTCTATATTTTTCATAGATTATAGGTTAGGTTAGGATTGAAAGAAATTCGTTAGATCAAATCTTCTAAATCTAATGTTCTTGATTCCTGACACCTATAGCTTCAACCGGTATATATACCCCCATACCCCCATGGATGAGTTGTCAAGTGGGAAGCTAAAGGTCGCACAGAACAGAACAACTTTGTGTGTGTGTTTTTATCAATTAAAATTCAGGTTTATTTTTGTCTATTCTAATCACCTCTTGACACATTTACTTTGATGTAACAACTGAATTTATTGAAATTATCAGCGCTGTGTTGTGCGGAGAATGAAGAAGAGATGGCGCATTAAGAAGAAGTGGGCAATCAGTGAGAAGACAGGTTGAGAACCACTGGTGTGTGTTTGTCTGTCTGTCTGTCTGTCTGTCTGTCAGTCCTCCGCGGCCCGTGTTTACACAGCGTATCGCTCGCAACCCCGCCGCGCACCCAAGCACCGTTGGCTGCTCGGCGGCCGTCGGCAATGGTGTAGCGCACAGTCGGCGACACCACAGAGCCGGAGCCAGCGTAACCGCCATTAGTTGCAATAGCAGTTGCAAGCGTGCACGCGCAGTGGCGGTGGTAGGCGGGCAGGATAGTGATGTGATCGCCTCTACTGGTACTGGTACTGCTGGCGCCATCTCACCGCAACACGCGCAACTAATTATGTTTCTCAGCCGCTGTGAGTGTTGTGTGTGTGTGTGTGTTTGTGTATTTGTCACATTTATACGAAGGCAAACACACACACACATATATATAAACACATGCATACACACACATATATACATTCATACACACACACACACATACCCATACATACACACAAACACACACACATGCATACTTGCTCATACAAACACACACATACACATACATCTACACACACACACACTTACATACACATCTACACATACATGTTCTTTCAGTGGTGTTGTGTTGAAATGTTCAGCCGTTCATGCCAACGTTTATGCTTTGTGTATACAACATATGTGCGTCCACTGATGTGCATGTGTGTGTGTGTGTGTGTGTGCAACATACAGCCTGGCAGTCACTTCAGGAGCGGCATGACAGCAGTCCAGACAGTCCTGGTAAGATTGTCAGTGTGTCAGTGTGTCATTGTGTCAGTGTGTGTGTGTGTGTTTAATCCATTCCATTCGTAGATATTCCATATTAATTTACATCTATTCCATTCGTAGATATATATAACTATGGGCGTGTTTCATTATCACTAACGTAAGTGCTGAAGGAAGTGAACGGATAATGAAACACTTTGTGAAGTGATACATCAATGACGCTTGTTTGACTATTTTGAACAGCTGAGTGCGAATAAACCCACAAACTTTCTGGTCCAAATAATTTGTTTTGCTTCATTGTCATCATTTGCAATTGCTTTCTGTTGATCTTCTGAATTTTAGTTCATGGATTCATTAATTCCATATGGAGCTGCGCTAATCTCAGCATTGTCGGATTTACACAAATACCACACAAATACTTTGAGCCGTTCGCTATGGCGAACAAAATGCTCACAGGAAATATATTCTCTATTATATAGTCCTCAACAAATATATTATATTCCTATATTCAATTCCAAAACAAACAGCACACGGCAAAAGGGAATGTCGCTAAAGCGCAATGATTGCCTAATGCCTTCTGCTTCAAGCTTTCCGAGTGAAGCGCAGTGAAGTACTTCACTCCACCTTCAGCATTGATAATGAAACACTGTGAAGCGCTTCCTAGCGCTTCAGCATTGATAATGAAACACGCCCTATCTCTGCTGCTTTTAAGTTAGCTAATTCATTCATCTTTAGCAAAGTTCAGTATTGCTGTTCTCTTCTACTATCTCTCAACCACCGCCAGCTTAGGAAACTTCAATCTATTATTAATAAGGCCTGTCGTATGATATTTAATCTTCCTTCGGGCTCTCATGTTTCTTCTTCTTTACAAAAACTTAGGTTACTTCCCATTAAGGCTCTTGTTGAGTATCGTATTTGTTTAATTATTCATTCAGCTTTTCATCTTCGTAAGCCTGCGTATCTGTTTGACCTCCTCTCTTATAAAACCTCATCTCTTTCTCTTAGGTCTTCTAAGGATTCTTTTCTACTAGTTGAACCTTTCTTTCCTTCTAGGCATTCTCACTACAATCGTTGTTTCTCGATCTTAGGACCTCGTATCTACAATAGGCTATCTCCCTCAATACGCTCAATCAAATCTATATCTCTTTTCAAGAAACATACTAAAAATGTGTTCTAAAATAAGTCTTTTTACTGTCTTAATAATAATACGTATATTAGTAGTGATTACAAGGTCTGATAGTTTCCTCTTCTTGTCTACTAGGTCTATTATAAATTGTTTGTGTGTGCATCTATGTGTCTCTCTATCTTGTTTATGTATGTCTTCCCATTGTATGTTCTTTATGTGTGTTGTTTTGTCGAGTTCCGCTATCTGTGTTTGTGTGTTTGTTTTGTTGTGTTCTCTTTCTGTCTGTTTGAATGTTTGTCTGTGTGTGTGTTGCGCTTAATTTTGCTTGCATTAATGTGTCTATTGTTTTGTGTGTTGTCAATCTGAGCATATGTCCTTGTATGACTGCTGTGTTGTCTAATTTCAAATTTGTGCTCGCTTGTGTGTATATGTGTTTCCTGTTCTTGCGTATGTCTGTTTTCTCATTCTATGTTCTGTCTGTGTATTGTTGTGTTTTCTGTTATTTATTTATTTATTTTTTCTTCTTCTTCTTTTCTTTTCTGTGACTGTTGTGTTGTGTTCTCTGTATGTTAATCCGAATCTATGTCTATGTGTGTCTGTGGTGTTGAGTTTTGTTATTTATATCTGTGTGTTTATTGTATGATTTCTCTTGCCTATTTGAGTGTATGTCCCTGATTGTCTGCTGTGTTGTCTTCAGTGCTGTCTGTCTGATATGCTGTCATCCTCAATAGGTATGTGTGTGCGTGTGCTTTTGTCTCTCATGTATGGAAGTGTGATTTTCAGCGTATGTGCACTCGTCTGTCTTCTTTGTGTGTGTGTGTGTGTGTGTGATTGTGAATGTGTATGTCCTTTGCTTGAGTGTGTGTGTGTGTGTGTGTGTGCAGCGCATTAGAGACCCTCTAGGTGTAGGGCGCTATATAAATATTCTAATGTAATTTAATGTAATGTTTGTCAGCGTTTTGTGACAGTGTGTGTGCGAGTTTATGTGTGTGTGTGTGTGTGTGTCATTGTGTGTGTGTGTGTGTGTGTGTGTGTGTGCATATGTTTGTAAATGTGTGTGTGACAGTGTGTGTATGTCTTTCTTTGTGTATATATGTGTGTGTATGTATGTGTGTGTGTGTTTGTCAGTGTCTGTATGTGTGTGTGTGTGTGTTTATACTGGACCCATTTTGCAGAAGCGCTACTGCTTTTTTATATATACACACACACACACACAAAACCTCACGTGTCTCTGTACATTTTTCAGTGAGTGGCTGTGTGTGTGTGTTTGTTTGACGTCACCAGAATGAGGCGTTATGATTGGTCCGTGGAGGGGGTGTGCTTGTGTAAGCACTGTGTGTGTGTGTGTGTGTGTGTGTGTAGATTGTCGATGGTCCCATTGTGAAGAGAGTCGAACTCATCCAGCACTGGAAGGTAACAAATTCTCACATAAATTGGCAAACAAATTTACACACAAACTGACACACAAATTGACGCACAAACTGACACACATACTGACAGAAATTGACACACTAACTGACACACAAATTGACACACAAATTCTCACATAAATTGACACATAAACTGACACACATACTGACACACAAATTGACACACATACTGGCACACAAATTGACACACAAATTCTCACATAAATTGACACACATACTGACACACAAATTCTCACATAAATTGACACACAAATTCACACACAAACTGACACACATACGTTGTGTTATATACCAGTATATTAATAGTATGTGTGTGTGTGTAATGTGTATGTTCTGTGTGTGTGTGTGTGTAATGTGTATGTTCTGTGTGTGTGTGTGTGTAATGTGTATGTTGTCTGTGTGTGTGTGTTTTGTAATGTGTATGTTGTCTGTGTGTGTATGTGTGTGTGTTTGTAGACTTTCAGCCGTTCAACTTGGACGCCTGGATGAGTTTGCGCTTATACCAGCAGGTGACTGGCGCGACGCTATAACACCTGCCCCCCCCCCTACAAACCCCCACTGTGTCTGTATGTCTGTCTGCGTGTGTGTGTGTGTGTGTGTGTGTCAGTCAGGTTGTGGGTGTATAGTTCCATTAGGTAGAAGATTGTGTGTATGTTTGTTCGTGTGTGTGTGTGTGTGTGTGTGCAAGGGAGAATGTTTGTTTTGCGAAATGTACAAAGTGTGTGGAATGGTGGTGAATGTTGTTGTGTTGATTATGGTCGATGATTGGTGATTGATTTGCAATACAAATATATATGCGTGGAGCGTGCACGCGGCCCGCTAAATGACGATATTCGGGTCGTTGACCTGTGATGGTCATCGGGTCGTTGACCTGTGATTGTCGTCGGGTCGTTGACCTGTGATTGTCGGGTCATTGACCTGCGATTGTCATCGGGTCGTTGACCTGATGATTGTATCAATGGTCTTCGGGTCGTTGACCTGAGGACTGTTTGAGGGGTCATCGGGTCGTTGACCTGTTGCACGCACCCTAGTGAGGCTGGTATTGTTACCAATGTACAAATGTATCTGCGTTATACGAAATACAATATGCATTTGGACGTGTTTGTGTCTGTCTATTGGGTTTTACGCGGGAATCGCGTTTCAGGCACATATACACACACTTACACACACAATGCACCACCCAATGAAAGAAAATTCCTTTCAGGACAATGGAAATAGAATAGTTTTAAAAATAAGCTGAGGCGTAAGATTTTGGATATTGTAAAAGCTTTCAAGAATGGAATGAATGGATGCGTGAATGATTACAAAATTTTGTCTATGAAAAATTAAAGCAATTAAAAACTGTTTGCTGGTACGTTTTTGTTATGTAAAATATGTCTTTAAATTTCGTTTTACACCTGTCTTGTTATGAAAAATATCAAATATATTGATGTCCCAAAAAAAGCCTTTGGGTCAAAATGAGAAATTGTTATTGACAACAATATACGTCTTACACACGCACACACACAGGACACACTGTGCATGCATTTATTATACACATCCTGCTGTAACCGTGTAAATGTGCCATTCAGCCTCCCCCTCCAAATCGCCCTTCTTTAGCGCCGCCACCGTATACTGTGTGTGTGTGGTCTAGATTAAATGTGTAAGGATTCAAGAACATTAAATTGAGCTAATTTATAACGCTGGAATTCATTAGGTTACGTTAGGTTCTATATTTTTCATAGATTTTACAGTAAACATGCTTGTGTTTTCAACTTCATTGTGCTGCCTTTGCAGGAGGCGAGGGACTGGAAGAAATTCGTTAAATCAAATGTTCTCAATCTCATGTTGTTGAATCCTTACACATTTAGCGTCAACCTGTGTGTGTGTGTGTGTGTGTGTGTGTGTGTGTGTGTGTGTGTGTGTGTGTGTGTGTGTGTGTGTGTGTGTGTGTGTGTGTGTGTGTGTGTGTGTGTGTGTGTGTGTGTGTGTGTGTGTGTGTGTGTGTGTGTGTGTGTGTGTGTGTGGGTGTGTGTGTGTGTGTGTGTGTGTGTGTGTGTGTGTGTGTGTGTGTGTGTGTGTGTGTGTGTGTGTGTGTGTGTGTGTGTGTGTGTGTGTGTGTGTGTGTGTGTGTGTGTGTGTGTGTGTGTGTGTGTGTGTGTGTGTGTGTGTGTGTGTGTGTGTGTGTGTGTGTGTGTGTGTGTGTGTGTGTGTGTGTGTGTGTGTGTGTGTGTGTGTGTGTGTGTGTGTGTGTGTGTGTGTGTGTGTGTGTGTGTGTGTGTGTGTGTGTGTGTGTGTGTGTGTGTGTGTGTGTGTGTGTGTGTGTGTGTGTGTGTGTGTGTGTGTGTGTGTGTGTGTGTGTGTGTGTGTGTGTGTGTGTGTGTGTGTGTGTGTGTGTGTGTGTGTGTGTGTGTGTGTGTGTGTGTGTGTGTGTGTGTGTGTGTGTGTGTGTGTGTGTGTGTGTGTGTGTGTGTGTGTGTGTGTGTGTGTGTGTGTGTGTGTGTGTGTGTGTGTGTGTGTGTGTGTGTGTGTGTGCTGTGTTGTGCATCACAGCAGGACACGCACTTTTAGTGGGGTCCTGTCTGTGATAGTCCTTGTTCAGAAGAGAAGAGGTTTCCCGCTGTTGCGTTGTTCAAATCACCCGCCTTTCTAGCATTGCTGACCACCCACAAAAACACACACACACACACACCTCTGGAGGACGCCATAGAGCATTAACTATGTGTATGTATGTGTGTGTGTGTGTGGGATTTAATCTATTGCTTGTACAGTGTCATATTTTAAGTGTAAAAAACAAACGCTTGCATTGTCGTGTGTGTGTGTGTGTGTTTGGGTGTATGTGTGTTTTTCTGGAAAATTCTCCGACAGAACGTCGCCAAAATGCAGACACAATTTCAAAATGCACACACACATTGCACACACACACACACACACACACTGCAGACACACACACGTACACAAGCACATATACACACATATATACATACTCGAAGAAGATGAAGAGATGACAGAAATGGAGCTGAGATATGTATGCGCTTATCCAGCATTCCAAGTTAATCTGTTTTCACCAGGGGTGGCGTCAGGATTTTTCCGATGGAGGCTAAAGGAACAATGCGGACGACTGACGAAACATGAGGAATTACACTGGAAATGTTCTTGGTCAGGATATTTTTGGTGGGCCTGGGGTTCAAAGGGATTGCTATATTTAGGGAGGGCTTCGTATATTTTTTGGAGGGCTTTAACCCAGCGTAGCTTCGCCCTTCCTGGGTTCGGTCACTGGCTTCGGATTTGTCTGTTTCCAGCAGCAAAGCAAAACCATATTTAGTTCACTCAAACAATATTGTTTAGGCACAAAATTGTCAAAACAGAACAGCGACCGATCAAGGGGTAAAAATATTTAAATAAATACATAAATAAATAAGCACCAAATTATTATTTAATCTTGAATATTTATATTGTTTTATATCCAATATTTTTTTAGCATATGTCAATATATAATAGAAAATATAATAAATCAATGAACTAAAATATTGCAAATACAATATTGAAGAAATAAATAAATTTAGAATACATATACTAGACTAAATATAATGAAGCTAAAAAGTCTGATGCTTGTCCGTCTGCACACCCCATGCGCATGTACATTTGTGTGTGTCTGTGTGTGCGTATGCGTGTGTGTGTGTGTGTCTGTCTGTGTGTATGTTGCTTGCAATGTATTTAGGCCCGTCCATGGCGTGCGTTGCTCCCAGTCATACCGCATAGCTCGTAAAGTTCGGATCTTCCGCGCGTGTGCGTGCTGGTGTGTGTGTGTGTGTCAGTCAGTGTCAGTAGGACTGCGGTGTGTATGTATGTGCGTGTGTATGTGTGTGTGTGGGACATAGATTTCTCATCTGCAAGCGACAATCATACCGAGAGTGTCTGCTCCATATTTCCTGCGACACACAAACACACACACACACACACATACACATACACATACACACATACGCGTACACAGTGAGATTTGGTGTGCTCATTAGTGTTGATGTGTGTCTGTCTGTGCGCGTGTGTGTCTGTGTGTCTGTATGAGTGTGAGTGTATAGTATTTTACAGTGCATAGCAACAGGGTTTTTACATTTTGAAATCCTGTAGAGATTTCACATCTGGATTCATCAGCATTCATGACAGCAATCAGGTAAGCGATTTGTGTGTCCAACGCAATATTATCGTGTGAATTTTTATATATTTGAGACCAATCATAGCCCGAACATGAGCCAATTTTTAACAAATAAAAAAAAACGTACGTATGCGCGTCCTCAACTATATAAAATAATTCAATATTGGATTAAAATCACGTTTTGGACTTTTCTATGCAGATGATTTCTAAGAATTGTTTTTAAAATAATTTATACGTTCTTACCTATGGTTTACATTTTTAGGGAATAATTTTTGTTGATTTTCTTAAACAATGTATAAATAGATATATCCAACGAATTTCTCCTGATGAAGGAATAAGTTTGCCCAAATATTTTCAGAGAATCCAAGATTGTGCGAAAACTGAATGTTGCTGTTTGAAAGAAATTTGTCAACACTGTTTTTTCCTGTTTAATCCAGAAATTTCACACACAAAAAATCGCTATTTAAGCGTGTAATCACAACCAGAACATTCCATCCAACCCCACGTTCCCACAATTTGTCACGCAACCACACACGCGCACACATACACATTACTCGCTTGGGCAGCTTTGCACACACACACACACACACAAACACACACACAAACACACACACACAAACATACACACACAAACACACACACACACAAGCACACACACACATATATATATATATATATATACATACAAACATACAGCTATGCACACATACACATGTATATATGTTCAAGTTATCATAATTACTTGGGCCGTTACTCAAGGATTATTGTAAGAAGCACACACATACATACACACACACAGACAGACAGACATACACATCAGTGTGTATGTCTGATCGCTTCTCTCAATCTTTGGTTGCATCACGGGCCGTCTGTATGAGTTCTTGTACCATTGGATAAAGCACATATGTGTGGAGAGGAAACTAATGAGACCTATGAAGCCACCACTGACACGACATTACTGACACGACATTACTGACACGACATCACTGACACGATACCACTGACATCATTGACACGACACCACTGACACGACACCACTGACACGACACCCCTGACACGACATCACTGACACGATACCACTGACATCACTGACACGACACCACTGACACGACACCACTGACACGACATCACTGACACGATACCATTGACATCACTGACACGACACCACTGACACGACACCACTGACACGACACCACTGACACGACATCACTGACACGATACCATTGACATCACTGACACGACACCACTGACACGACACCACTGACGCGACACCACTGACACAACGTCACTGACACGACACCACTGACAAAATTATGGAAGCCAATTAAAAAAGATGTTGATGTCAATATGTAAAATAATCAACAACAGTTTACTCAACTTTTCTCCCTTGAAAAAATCGTCAGATAAAATCGGACCTCCGTTATACAAACCTCACTGCATGAAAACATCTGTGTGTATGCACGTGTGTATATATATATATGTGTGTGTGTGCTTCACACAGTCACAGCTGTTGGCCGGGACCGTGGCGCTTATGGCAGCTGCTCTGCACATTCAGCTGGTGTGTGCAGCTGTTGGCCTCCGCCGGTGTCGGCAGTAACAGCAACCTGCTTCTGTTGAGACGGCTCGGACTGGACCGACACTTTGCAGGAGCTGGGGGTTCCTCGAGTGGTCGCGCCATCACACGCCACCAGCTGCCGGGAAACTCGCCGGTCATCTACGTGCAGCTGCCGGCGAACAGCCTCTACTATCACAGCCACAAACAGCTGCTGTCCTTGCCCGGAAAAGGACGGGTTCAGCGCGTTCCTTTGAGTTTCACGGGCAACGGACGGCCCCACAAGGTCTACCATTATCACGTCGGAGTGAAGTCGGCGCATTCACGACCGGCGCCATCGACGATCCACACGAGCAAGCCGAAGAAAATCGCCGAGCATGACCGATGGAATACAAAATATTCCGGTGTGCCCGTGACGCAAACTCAGCGACCGAACCGAGAAAAGGCGACGTTTGTAGTCGCCCAATCGCAAAACTCCAAATTGACAAACCGTTCGGCTGTTGTTCGCTCGTCGGTCCATAGCCAGGAGTCTTTGAAAAGAACAGCCAACAAGTCTGGCAATAGCATAATCCACCCGGTGAGTTTCGCAGACAAGCACAAGCAAGCTAAGATCGTCAAAACATCATCTTCATCATCACAGGCACGACCTCAACGTCCACCCCACAAGAAAAAACTGCGCCCAAGCAAGAACAAGCCAGCGCTCAAGCCGGCGACCAAGTGGTGGAGACGCAAGTCCTCACGAAGAGTGTTGTCCAGCCCTCTTAATCTCAGACACTCCAATAATGGACGTCCTCAGGGCGTGTATGTTCTGGACAGTTCGGGCAAGCGGCATCCGATCTTTTCGAGAAGTCTTCGGAGATGATTCTACGTATTGCACTACCTGACCGTGGACCTTCGCAATTAAGACGAAACATCTCATTCACTGCCCAGAAATTGATTCCGGAAAGACAACATTATATTTAATCCCGCATCAACTTGTAAGTTTGTAGCTAACGGATCGCACCCGCTAGCATTTCTGTTTCTAGCTCAACACCAAATGAATTATTCATCACCAACAAATGTGAATTGTAAATCAAAATACAAAAATAACGATCGAAAACAATTTGTATACTTTGATGTCCACATGCCTAATATTTTAGAACTTCGTGAAATAAGCAGAACATTGCATTCAAACTTTTTCGGAAAGAAACACTGATGCAAAGCGAGTATAAAGACTAGCTAATCTAATATCCTCCACATATGGCACAATAAAGTTTATAACTTCCGCGACATCTCCGTGCATGCACATGTTGAAATTCTTCGATCTCTAGGACTTGCAGATTGGGACGAGTTTGTTTTACAAGCCGGAAATTAATCTATTCAAAAGATCCAACAACTTTTCATATACATTATTTTTTTTAGGAAAAAATGTAAAATGGAATCAATGCGTTATTTTATTAGTATTTATACCATATAACAGTACACACAGATTACTGTGTCAGTGAGTACACGCGTATGTTTGTCGGCAAACGGTGTTGTTTTTAGTGCTGCCAAGGCGCTGGTCGGTTGTAAAATCTGTGTCGACGAATGTAGCGCAGCCACGCGTTTACAACTGCTGTCCAACGGCCCAAAAAACGCCGCATACGCCGCCGCGTCTGTTTTGTCTACATGCGCCACTTTGGTCGACAACGGTCACCAATTAGGGGCAGGGTCCTCGGTGCACACGTCTTCCCACACACAAACACACAAACAGTCATATAAACGTGAGCTCTCACGTTCATTGCAAGCTGTCAAAAGATCTGGAACATTCTTTGGTCGGCGCCGAGTTAGGCGCTGCGTCGCTTTCGTAGCAATTGTGTTGTGTTAGTCGCGGTTGGCCAGGTAATTGCGACGCGGAGTTGAAATCGCGCCGTGTATCGGTACAACGAAATTGACCACCACGACCGCTCCGACGAATGAGCGAAGCATAGAAACATACAGAAAAAATTCCACACACAGACACACGAGCAAATAGGATATACCTGAAAAATGCTTGAGAAGTATATGTTTTAACTATGACCAAATTAAAACAAAACAGACCAACACCAAGAAGACTTATTTGTCATTCGGTTGAACTTGCAAGTCACTTGGAGATGTGCACAGATCAACGAGAGAAGAGCAAGCGAGAGAAAAAAGTGCACCTAAGCCTGACTGATGGCCACAAGATGACTGGACCAGCTAACGGAACACGATCAAGTCGCAATCACACCTACATCGGTCGTCTCGCTTCGAGAGCCATCTTCCCGGACGAGAACATCTTCCCGGACGAGAACAAAACCGGCCAACCACAACGAGCCAAGTTGAGAAGAAGATCACGACAGCCGAGAGGAGAGGAGGGATAGGAGAGAGCAGATATAAAAACAGAGACACACCGAGCACCGACTAATTTGCAGATGACAGGGTTAGTGTTGCTGTTATGCCGCGTGTTGAGTGACCACAGCTTTTTACACTCGTCGAAAAATCATCCTAATTATGAGGCATTTCTGCTACGTACCAGTGATCACGAAACGCACGCATACACACACACAAGCACACACACACAGACACACACAGACAGACATACAGATGAGGGCCAACAGACGCCCGCAGTAACGGAACGATGGACAGTTTGTCGAGCTGAGAGATGTCCAGTACGCAAGAGTAATGTGAAAGGGTGCGTGTTATCCATAGCTCAGTTACGCAGGTATGGTCATAGGCCACACTCACGCACACACACGCACACACACGCACACACGCACACGAAGCATTGCTGGTCAGGTACGTGAGGCCCCAGGCAAGGACGGTGCAATTACAGAGCGCCGGAGACAAGACGGAGAAAGAGCAGTGAGAGCAGCAGAGCAGCACGGTAATTGTCGAGATAAAGTAGTGATCAATGACGCACACATACATACACACACACACACACACACACACACATACACACACACATTAACACAAACCCGCTAAGCGTGACTAAGCGGACACGTCAATAAACCAATTAAACTGTATATGCCAGTTGATCTAAAACATTCAGCCAATCAGCGTTGCGGATGAGCGATTGCTCGCCGCTGATTGGCTGTTGGAATGATAGATTGGTAATTTCTGGCTGTTTGATTAGCTGCATCCATGATGGACTGAGAAGGGCACATCTCTGATTGGCTAAAGACATTTAAACCTTTGTGACATCATAATATAGGAACATAATCCTAGCATTCGTACGAAATGTATTATTTTCAAGCGTTTTAAATATCATATCTGAGTTTTGGAATAAAATAAATTTGAAGCAATAATAGACGTAATAACGGAAAAGAAAAAAGAATTTATCAAAAGTTTCCCACGTTTTTGACATACCCACCGACAGAGCAATCACACCTTGAACTCGAAATTAGAACGCCAAAAACCCGAAGTATAAATGTACGATTGTTTGCAACAAACTACTGAACTACACAGTAGCGGATCCAGAGTGCAATTTTGGAAGGGGCTGAATTATGTGACTAGGCACCGTGTCAAAGTCATAATTTAGAGCATTTTTAATTATACAAATATATATATATATATATATATATATACAATAATGTGCGATCATGTTTTGCGATAATACTTATACCAACAAATTCTACAGAAATGTATTTTTCTTGAGTTCTTTTAGTGAACCTTCTTTCGTGGACCTCGAGGTTCGTGGTTCGAAACCCGGCGGAGGATAATTACTGTGGGCGAATTCTATAATCCAACAGCGCCTGCCCACCCAGCAGTGAATGATGGTACCAGACATCAGTCATGTGTTGTGTCATGCATTCTGGGGAGGAGATCCTCTCTAATACGTCTTCCGTCCTTTTGGCGTCATAGCGTGGAGAGGGTCGGTTCTGCGGTGGCAGCGAGCTGCACGGGACACACCTCTGTGTGTTCATAAGCTTCGGCTTCTTCCCGTGTAGCAGCTGACACTTGAGGCCTTTAACCTCTTGGTTATGAGTTGATGAACCTAAACTTCAGTCAACCTCTGAATCCGCCAGAGTAACTGCAGATCGATCGTACTGTCGAGTAGCTTAGCGGCTTAGATGCTCAATTCTCGTGCCCAGGGTTCGCGATTCTAATCCTGGGTTCATTCATCAACACATCAGCTTCAGTCTAACAGAATTACCGCTGTAGATGGGTGCACAGTGGGCACGCCATTATCTAATATTGAATGACCAAAAGTGAACCTCACAAGTAATTAGTGGTTTCCAAAAGAAGACAACAGGCTTTATTCCGACGATTTGCCGCGAATAAAAAACATATTTTCGCCGAATTATTAAAATATGAACAACGCTGGAAAAACGACATCAAAACACGAAACTTCGCAAAAAATCGTGTAAAACCACCGACTCAGCACATTCGTAGATATTTGTTAAAATAGAAAATATATAAAAATATAAGAAACAGACAAACAACAAACGTTTATTTTCACAACCACCAAATAACCAGCATTCATCAAACGCTTGTTGGCACTTTTTTCACCGAAACAGTCTTGGCGCTTTTCTTGGCCTTCAACTTGGGCTTTTTCACTGTGGCAATCTTGCGCGCCGATTTGCCGCCAATTTTGGCCGCGCGTCTTTTGATTGGTCGCGGCACCACTGTGACCTCACCGTTTGGCTTGACAATGACGTCACTCCTGACCTCACACGTCGACAACTCACCGACCAATGGCTGACGAGAATCTCCGGCGCGAGGGGGCGCCACCGGCACAGGAACATCGTTCTCACTCACTACACACACGCATACATACACACACATATATATATATATATATATATATATATATATATATATATATATATATATATATATATATATATATATAGTGTGTTTATAAGACACTTTGAAAATTCATTTTAAGCCAAATACTCCTATCAGCATGTTTAATATGTTTAATAAAATACAATTGCAAAATATAAGACCCATTTCAATGACAAAACATACCAGCTTGTATTGTTGTGTTATTTATTTGATTTCTATCGTCAAATTTTGCTAATTACCGAACAAAAATGTGTTGCATGTGTGTGTGTGTGTAGCATACGATTCGGTGAATATTACCCAAACAACATTAATCTGGATAAATGTGGAAAATTGGGCAAAAATACTAGCAGAAACAATCGAGTGAATGAAGTTGTCAATGAAACACACCATCAATGACGAATAATCAGAAAATATTAAATAAATATGGTATTGGATTACACAAAAAAAATTAGACAATACATTAATAAGGTACAAACCCACACACACACACACAAATTCAATGTCAATAAATGTCATGTCATGGAAATAGGTGGAGGCAAAAGAAGACCGTCTTGTTATTGAAGAAACAATTTCGGCTGAGAAACATATAGGAAGGATGGCTGCTGTGGCCTACGCGTCAATGAAAAGACTGAGAATGGCGTTCAACTATTTGAATGACGATATGTTGAAAACTATTATTGTTTATATTATAAGAGTGATGTTGGAGTATGCAGCTGTGGTGTGGTCTCCACATGAGGCCAAAGACAAAAGCAGGCTTGAGAGAATACAGAGAATGGCCACAAGGATGGTGGAAGAGCTGAAGCAATTGAGCTATGAAGAAATATTAGCTAGACTTTGTCTGCCAACTTTGGAGAAGAGGAGATTGAGAGATGACTTGATCAACGTGTATAAAAATAAGACCGTAATGAAGAAGATTGACAGAAAGGATCGCTTAGTGTGGGATCAGGATCAGATAGAAGAGGTCATGACAGTTAACTGAAAAAGACCAGGTGTATTAGCAATGTGAAATTGTTCAGCTTTCCTAGTAGGTGTGTGTGTGTATATACATATATATATGTGTGTGTGTGTGTGTGTGAGTGTGTGTGTGTGTGTGTGTGTGTGTGTGTGTGTGTGTGTGTGTGTGAGTGTATGTGTGTGTGTGGACGCATGGAACGGATTGAGAGCACAAATAGTGAATGCAGTGAGTGTATTTGCAAATTCAAAGAGAGGCTGGATAAAGCTCTGGATATTGACAAGAAGACAGCTCGAACTTAGCTCATTTCCTCTAGCTACAAATATGTGAGCACACACACACACACACACACACAAACACACACTAGCACACACACACTGACACACATACTTACACACTTACACACACACACACTTACACACAGACACGCACACACTAACACACATACTGACAAACACACACACACACACACACTGACACACATACTCACACACTTACACACTCACACTTACACACAGACACACACTAACA
>OU696584.1:7162203-7192203 GCA_916048095.2 Sacculina carcini
TTTTGATAGTTTGTGGGCGTCGCAGTTGGTTGACTTTGATGGCGCATACGAGCAACTGTAGCGTGTCGTCGCCGTGCTCAATGAGCGCCGGACGATGTTGTCGCTCCTGCTGTGCCGTCTCAGCCAGTCGCCGCACCGCCTGCACGCCACACTGCACCTGATATACATGCGCACAGACAAACACACACACACAACACATAACATATGTTATTTATTCTCTAAACGCCTTTTTCAGCTCCACATATTTATGACTGATAACATGTGGGCGATAAAGGATGATTTCTACATATACAATCAATATTTCTACATATATAATCTCTATATATGTATATATATATATACATATATAGAGACGCAAATATAAACAAACACACAAACGCAAGGTGCGAAGCTAGAAAACCTTCCGGGTGCATCTCCATAATTACACATCTTTCATTGCCCACAAATGCAGAATGATGTCAGTGAAGTCTACTTTCAAGCATAAAATGTGCATAAGCATGAATAGTCAGGGAATCGACTAAATTTCACCTCACACACTTAGCATTGTAAATACCTGCAGTGGGTGAACAGCAACGGGATAAGGTCTACACCGGGTGTAAGAAGAAGAAGGAATTCACACCGGTGAACAAACAAGGAAACAAATAAATATAAACAAATACACAAATACAAAAACGCACGAATGAAGTCATTAGTATAAGTGAAATTCAACGACAATGTATGCAGTTCTAACGCCCAAAGCCATAATATTTTGAAAACATAACCAAAACGCATTCCAGGAATGATTTTTACCCTTTCTTCCATCACTTATCCGAACGCTACAGCACAAAACAACTTTGGGAAGCCAAAAAACTAAAAAAGCCACGATGCGCGTCAGTTAATGTCTCACGCGCGTTTTCAACAACACCAAACAAAGATAAATTATTTTTACCTACGTTTGTTTATAATAAGTTTCAATAATTGAATTTACAATTTATTTCCATGATTGGACACATTGTCACCAGATCCGCTAATCGTGTTGTTGTTCCACAGAGCTTACGTACTATATACTTGAACGCTGCCCATTCATCACTAGTGATGCAAAAAAAACGTTTTTTTTGTTGCGGTTTTTTTTTGCAAAAAAAACATGTTTTTTTAGGTTTTTTTTTTGGTTTTTTGGTTTTTTTAGAATTAGCCCCAATTGTCATCGGATGTTAGATTTTAGTACATAGGAATGAGTTCAATTGATGTTTTGTACATCTTTACGTGTCTTATTTCAAAGAAAATTTGATAATAGTATAAAAAAAGAATATTTATCAATAAATATCTCAGGAGACTGTTTGAAAGTGCATCCGGGTCCGGTGGTTTAGGTTTTTTTCATTGAGAAAACCTATGTTTTTAAAGATGGTTATAATTATGTGGATATTTGAAATAATTTGTCAGCATAACAAAACAAATTCATTGAATAATCATGTTTTTTTAAAAGAAACCATGTTTTTTATGAAAAAATGCAATGATGTTTTTCAAACTGGTTTTAAATTCGTTTTATTAGTGTACAGGTCCAGAAAATGTTGGCAGCAGAACAAGACAAGCTAATTGGTTGGTCAAGTGTTTTTTTTGACAAACGTTCATTTAAACTAACGCTTTTCTAATGAAACAATGTTTTCTAAAACAGTATCTATGTAAGATAGATTTGATTAATGTACGTTCAAATAACTTTTGTATAGCAAGTAGCCTGCTGGTACGTATAAGCGGCTGGTCAAACCACTTAATTTAAACTGTTCTTTTAAACCATGGTGTTTTTCAAAATATATTTTTTGGAAAAACTGTTTTCGTACATGTAGAGATTTCGAAAAAAATTGGGGGCAGATCAAGGAAAGTTTAACCAAATTAACTGTTTTTTTTATTAGTAACCTGTTTTTAGAACTGGTTTTATGGATGATGGTTTCCTTGATGTAGTTCCTTTGTGTTCAAATACTTTCTTGTACATCAAATATATTTCCTCAGTTGTTTTTATTCCTACACGAAAATATTGTCCGTTTTTCTGGTCCGTTTTTCTGCTCCGTTGCCACTGCGACCCGCTTTTATTCGTAGTCTCATTAGGGACACTAAGTTTGTGTGCGTAGTATTTATAGTATAGTATTTATAGTATTCGTAGTATTTATGTAAATATTTGCAGTGTTTGTACTCTTATATTTGCAAATAATTGATCTGCTGAATGAAATGATGAAACTTATTATAACCAACGTAGTTAATTTCTGGCAGTAAAAAGTTAATGTGTAAAAAATAAAATAAAATTATGCCACCTGTTGTTTTTTTATAAATCAGTTTCAGATTTTAGCATAAAAACGGTTCTCAAACCCTGCTTTCTTACACAATGATTAACTCAATAATTTAATGCAAAGCTGTACTGTACATAGAAGTGCCGTACAGTACCGTGCAAACAATGATATTAGGCCTTTCAGACACATTATAACAATTATATTGTGCATATTTAATGATAATTCAATTTGATAGGGACACTAATAGCATGAATAACCCATGTGTTGATAAAAATAATTCATTTAACATCCCAAATATATCATTTCCATAATTTGAATTCTTTGCATGACTCTTCAAAAAAAAACAAAAAGAACGTGTTTTTTTTGGTCGCGGTTTTTTTTGCAAAAAAACGGTATTTTTTTTAAAAAAACCGTCGATTTTTTTTAAGGTCGCATCTCTACTCATCACACGACGGTATGGTCTGCAATAAAAATGTGCATAATCATGAATGTGCACTTGGTAAGCAGTACTTATGTACACTGGCTTGGGGTCTAGGCTAAATGTGTAAGGATTCAAGAACATTAAAAACGCTTATTCATAAAAAACGCCTAAAAACGCACAAAACTTTCGTTCTAATGTAATGTGCTGCCTTTGCAGGAGGCGAGGGACTGGAAAAAATTCGTTAAATCAAATATTCCTAATCTAATGTTCTTGAATCCTTACTTAAGTTCTTGAATCCTATCTAAAATTCTTGAATCCTGCGTCACTTGCACCAGTCCCATTTCCCCAATCCTCATGGACGAAACTGGGTTAATGAGGTAAATGATATATCAGGCAGTCAGATATTAAAGAAGCTGGTAGCATTGCAGCTCACACACGCTCATATTGCAAAGCAAGCGGCCGTAAGCAAAATACTGCATGATCTGGTCAGCTGACAAATCAACCACAACAACATCAACAAGGAAAATGGACAATAAAATCAACAAGGAAAGTGGATTGGTTTATATTTTGCACAAGGTCTGATACAGGTGAATTTTCAATAAATTGCGCCAAGGATGGTATGATAAAAAACAATATATTTTGCTTTTGAAGTATGGGTCAAATTTAAAAAATAAGGCAAGTATATTTGAATATTAAAAACAAAGTGAATTCAAATACTTAGAACATTATTTGTAAATTTGTCAAGCAGGTGATGGTTGTTATTTACTGAATCACATATTTTTTGTTGATTGTTATTATTTATTGAGGAACGTGGGCGGAGTGACATTATGGAGTGTTATCCGATGATGGTTTATTCTTTACTGTTATTTATTTATTATTTTCTTTCCAACTCTCTTTCTAGACTTTTTTCTTTTCGAACTCTCTTTCTCTCTGAATCTTTTGGGCGCTTCCGGTACATGGGGCCAACTTAGGGTGGTAATAGTGCTTGCACTCTTCCCATGCTACTGGATTTGCCTGTAATTAATAATAATAATAATAATAAAGGACCAATAACAGTCGACAAGAACGTGTGTTTCTTCATCACATATTACAAATTCGCAATAAGACACCGTATTTTGTTATTTGATCGCGCAATGAAATATGTCAAACAAGAAATCTTGTTGTCAAAGGCGAACAAATGAATTATTGTGATACAATTTGTCGTGTGTTCTTTGTTATTGTTGCGATATTATTGTTAATTGTTCGTGCATGCAATCGATGTATTCTGTTGATAATAACATACCATGTGTTTGATCTATGAAGGCATGATATGACGTAGAATAATTATGCTTATAGACATGTTTTGGCATTATAAAATGGGTTTGGTTATTGGGCGTTACCTTGTCATCAAGCTTAACGTGTTTTCACTTTGTTAACCTTATTTTGTTGTTACTCGTTGTTCTGCGTTAAAGAAATTACATACAGTTGTTGTGTGCAAATTACATGCCAATTAATACAAAAATTAACAGGTCATTTTTATTTCACACATATTGATTTCTTATGCGTTCTAACGAATGACCAGATATTTGCACTGAATGAACAATGAAACATTTCAACGTAAGAGAAAAGCTGGAATAATTACTAACTTCTCAGCGTTATGACAATTAACTTGTGCATGACGAATTTTTCTGACACATAGTCTGTCAAGCCATATATTCAACTGGCTTCTAAACACACACACACACACACATGCACATATTCATAAATACACAAACAAACAACACAGACGCACACACACACACACACACGTCAGTTTATTCCGACTTCGCTCGGGACACACACGCCTCAACCAACACATGGCTAGACTGGGACTCTCAGCAACATCCTGGTGTCCACATTGCGATGGCGTCGATGAAACGGTCCACCACGCTCTCTTTGATTGCTGGAAATACAGAGATCAAAGAAGACGACTTCTTCAACGACTACAGCATCGCTCCATCGAAACGGTGGACACAGCAACACTACTCGGAGGGGCGACACAGACGCAAGAAGCCCATTTCATCATGCGACAAATATTCATCTATTTGAGAACGACAGGCCTCGACAAACGTATATAAATAACATTCATCATTGAAGAATATTTCGAGGGCCGATCGAATTCCGTTGAGAATTTGTGTGTCCTTAATGAAAACCAAACCAAACCAACACACACACACACACAGACGTACACACATACAGATACGCTCTCACACGCAGTCTTGCATATATGCTACAACACAATCACATACACAGTCTTGAACACCCATACTGCAGTGATTGCATCATTTTTGTGTATGTTTATTTGGTGTGGGCTGGCGGGGAACATGGACGGCGACCAGGTCCAACAATCTTTCCGGCAGTGAGGCAACTGTTGAGATCAGCTGGCCCGTGGGACTGCTGAACTGCTCCACCCGGTTCATTGCACTCAAATTGGCATAGTCGCCTCCCAACACCAGAAACTCGTCCATCCCTACACACACACACACACACACACACACACACACACACACACACACACACATCGACATTTTGGTGTGATAGTTTCAAGAATGCAATTTGAAATTATATATGAAATAAATGTGAATTATTTTTGTAAAACGATATACAATTAACAATATAAAACAGGAGTTGAAGAATTAAATAAATTTTATAAGCGTAAATAAAATTTCATTCAAATTAAATTTTATAAATGTGTAATTTTAAACATATGGAATAAATTTGAAATGCATATTTTGTGAATGAGCAAGACACCATATTGATACAAACAGCCATTTGACGTAATCTAGTCAGTTCTGTTGTGTTGTTCGGTTAATAGAACTGCTATTTGGTTACAGTGACAATAAAAATATGTTAATACCAAACTTGTTTGGAATATATCAACCGTTTTCTGCTGAAAAGTATTCTCATGAGAACGTTTATCTTAATGATTCCCTATTTAATCCATCATCTTATATGTAAATATTTAATATTTGTATTCTCATACATTCATATGCTGCTGGTGTATACAAATCCACTATCCAGATCAGGGACAGTGCCAGGATTTTGCCGGTAGGGGGCTGAGGGGCAACCAAGAATAAATATGCGGATGCTTGGCGAAACATGAAGAACTACACTCGAAATGTTCACGGTCAAGACTTTCAGGGGGAGTTAAGGGAATCGGCACATTTTTTTGTTTGTCTCAGCCTCTTCAAGCCCCTCTTCTTGGCGCCGCCACTGACTCATAGACCAGATTTATCATATTGTATTGACTCCGTATTAGAGCGACATTGTTTCACCGTAGCCAACGAGTGCGTGTCGACATCTGGCGTAATTGAGACGTGCGACAAGTTTCCATCGCTGCCGGCGACAGTCCCACATCTCGACGCGATTCACGCCATCGAAGTTGGCCTGGCGCTCGTTTCGTCCCAGCCCGCCGACCAGGTATAATTTACCACCGGTCACAATTAGTCGTCCGTGAAAGCAAGATCTCCGCAGAGCTGGGCCATCACTCCATCTGTAATTCGATTCGAACTTATTTTTACTTTGGTCTTTTTATTTGAAAAAATACATTTTCCGAAACGTCAGAGGTATACAGTACTGTACAGTACTGTACAGTACTGTAGTGTGAGCTATTAGAATGTTTAAATATTTTGAAGGCAAATTTATGGAAGATGTAAGGTACATCAGCCAAAGTATATTGGCTTGAAAATTTAAGTTCACTCGATCTTGTTTCCAAATTTCACTAATAGTTGCCATTACGAAATACAATGTTTAATACAATGTTTGAACCGAATGCCAGCAATTGAGACATCAACGTCAGTCACACAGAGAGAGAGAGAGCGTACATTTTTCTCATCGGGTCGTAGAGGAAGACCGTGGTAGATATGGCACACTTGCTCTGATTGTCGCATCCGCCCACCACTCATATTCTGTGCTGGAAAACCGCACACGTTAGGCCTGTACGAGGGCACGGAAGCTCGGACATTTCTGTCCAGCTGTCCCGGCGCGGGCAGTACGCTTCCACCAGACTCATAGAGTAGCCACAGTCATCCTCTCCTCCCAGAATATACAAGACACCCTGCAAATCATCCGACAACATCATGGTTAAATGGTTATGGTTAAATGCCTAAGTGGCAGCTGCTACACGGGAAGAAGCCGAAGCTTATGAACACACACAGGTGTGCCCCGTGCAGCTCGCTGCCACCGCAGAACCGACCCTCTCCACGCTATGGCGCCACAAGGACGTAAGACGTATTAGAGAGGGCCACCTCCCCAGAATGCATGGCACAACTCATGACTGATATCTGGTACCATCATTTTCTGCTGGGTGGACAGGGGCTGTGGGATTGTAGAATTCGCAATTATGAAATGTTTATCTCATATAGACTCCTTCTTGTCTGTAAGACACATCGAAAGCACATTTGATATATGGCGTGGATGAGGATGTCTGATGACTGAATCAGAAGTCAACATTGTCAATCTCTTTTGAATAACATGTTCATCTTGTTTCATGGAATTCAGGCATGATGTTGTGCGGATTGAAAGTGATGCAACGTTTGAACAGCACCATGTAGGCGACAGCAGCGTGGTGTACACTCTGGCACGGCATGTCTGGACCGCGAGTCCATTCGCACGTGTGTAGGTCCAGTATCCACATGCTGGCGAGCGCCACGTGTCTCTGAGTAGCAGGACAGACATCTACACCTCCCACTACGTATATTTTGCCGTTCATAAACGTGGCGGTCGCATACCTGCGTCTGTCTGGCGTGATACCCACGAACTCCCACTCATTCTGCAGACAAAAACAAGCGTTATGCTAATTCGGTTCTCTTCATGATCAAAATGAGTATTGCTTTGGAGCAGTGGCGGCGCCAGGATATTTCGGATGGATGAACTGAGGGGAGGGGCCAAGGAAAGAGATGCGAAGGCTTGGCGAAACATGAGGAAGTACACTGGAAATATTCATGACTAGGATTGTAGAGGCGCTCAGGGGGATACTTTTTTAGGGGAGAAATTGGCATCTCATTTGGGTGTTGATTTCAGTGTTCTCCAATCGGAGTTGTATTGTGCATGTATGGTTGCTCGTGGTTTTCACCTTGAAGGCGTTGAGACGGCGAATCTCGCCCGTAGAGACGGGACGATTCCGACGCGGCTCAAACGCGTCCACTCCTCCAATAACCAGCACCGTCGTGCCGTCTTCTTCGAGAAGTGGACTTGTTGACGCCATCATCATCTGACGTCTGGACCAAATGAGCAGGTTTTAATAAAGCTTGACTTGAGCGATATCTGACTCAGCTGACTTATCACGGAACATGAAGATCCGTGATACCCAAGATCAGAAGATCAGATCGAAGATCAGAACCAGCTTTGATTTACTTTTCATCATTTCATTGTACTTAAAGTATATACAAATATATGTAGGTAGAAACCTAGAGCGATTTCAAATGTGATTACTGCGAGTTTCTATGTGAAATGGATCTGTGCATGCAATGGATGGCTATTAATTGGTAGCGAGATCGAAATCACGTTTGTACGTGTGTGTGACGATTAATTGAGAAGTGTGATCGAGTGTGTATAAATAGGTGCCCGTCATGATGTATGTGTATGAGTGTGTGTATGTATCGATGGTCTTGTAATTGCAGTACTTGTGACTGGTGTATATTTGTTTGCGTATGCTATTCCTGACTCTATATTCTGTTTATTCAATGTGGTCTTGTGTGTCCCATATTAAACTATTTATTGTCCATCGTCAGTGAAATGTATGGTGGAAAAGCTAGGAAACGTTACAAGCACAATTGCTGCAAAATGATATGATGTAACTCACCTTGGCTGAGTACCGCAACGTTGGCGGTACCTGCGAAACGCCCGCTGAATTTTCACTGCAGCTTCGTTTTTCTGGGCCAGCTGCTTCGTGGTCCGATATCCTCGGAGAAACTTTTGCAGTGTGCCAGCAACATACTGCAGCTCCTGGTAGCGAATTTTGTCGCTGAATGCGATGGCACGGTTATCCCGGTGCGTCTGTCTATGTTTGCCTGGTGCATTTCACCTCCTGTTGGCATCGTAATTATACCTGCTTGGGCTTTTCTGGTACTTGTCACCGTTTGGCTTCCCAATTAGCTGGCCGACTGGAAGGAGACGGAAATTTCTCGATTTCTATTTTCTCCGACTCGGGCCAATGTCTTCGTGTTAATTTTACCGCCCGGCTGTCGTTATTGCATCTCAACAACAACAACAAACAACAACAACAACATGTATTTAATATAGCGCACTTTCGAGGACAAAGGCGCGAGCAGGAGCAGAGTAATAAAGTGTAGACACAGAGCGGTATGGGGACACAAATATGGAGCACAAATCGACAGAAAGTACATGGGTGCTTGCAAAATTGAACACACACATACACACATACACACAAACACATACACACAAACACATGCACACGAAACATACACACGCACATATATACAAATACACATGCATACACATATAAATATATGAATAATGTAATGTAATAGAGCATATAATGGAAAGAGAGAAAATATATAATGGGAATATAGAATAAAAAAAGCATAGGATATAAAATAATAAAAATAAATGCTAGATGGCCGTTGGCTAGCGAGGAGCTCTTCCGCCCTTGGAGCGAGCAGGAGCAGGGTAATAAAGTGTAGACACAGAGCGGTATGGGGACAAAAATATGGAGCACAAGTCGACAGAAAGTACATAGGTGCTTGCAAAATTGAACACATACATACATACATCTCATATCCTTCCAGTGCGTCATCGCCTGCTGAGTCTTGCTGCATTTCTTGTTGCAGGCGGGAATGACACGGCGAACATCGGCCCGAATTCTGCCGGAGGGTCTGGGCGCTACGAGGGTCTCTGTGTTGATGTGCCAAGCGATCTTGACTGTTTGTAGCGTTGCGAATCTGATCGGTCATTGTGCAATTGGTCTTGGCGTCGCTCAGGATCCTAGATTCTAGAGATAAATATCGGTATCAACTCTCCGTGACGTAAGTGAATATTCAGAAAGCTGAAGTATTTCACTGTCATTGAGTATCAATATATATCTTACCTGCAATTCGTTTGGTGATATCAACCACTCATAGTTCACTGTAGAAAAAATACACTAAAAATATAAAATATTACAAAGTCATACTACTAAGACATACTAATGATGTTATTAACTCTTGTTATTATCATTATCATTACTCAAATAGATTATCAAGGTGGAATGGAAAGATCGTGAACGTCATAAATAAGACATACACATAGACATACTAAAAATATAAAATATAATTAAAGTTATATAAGTTAATATTAATTAAGTCATAGGTTACATATTATAATTGTAAAGAAATTTAAAATATGTAAGTGTGTAAATTGAAGGCAATTTTTTTTCTGGTCGGGTTTTGTGCGTCTACTGCTACCATGAAATACGATCAATATTTTCCAACTAATACAAGGTGATACGCAATTATTACTGAATTTAAATTCACTTAAATATAATTGGATAGCTAACACATTCATTAGGTTGCTGATACCAATATATATATTCAAAAATGACAACCATCAATTTCCGTCCGGTAACAACAAAATATACCAAAAAGAATAAAATAATACACTCTACTTCTACTTAAATCGACGCAATGAAACCTGAAACTGTTTAACTCTGACGATAATTGTGTTGACAGCTGTGCGTGTATGTGTGTGTGTATGTTCGTGACTAGTCATTTGAGCCATACGAAACACTCGTGTGATACGTGTCAACTGCATCGTAAGACAATTAACGCTAATTACCCCAGCTAGATAATTAAGCGTCATATGGTGCTTGTCTTGGTAAAGTAGCCTATTTTCTTCTAGCAATATACTGGTATATGTTAGTTGAAAAGCGCATCCAAACAAAAGTCTTGAAAAATTCACCGCAGAACTTTGTTAATTGCTATCTGTTTGATTGATTAAGGACTTTTTAGACTTCAACATTTTACACACACATACACACACATACACTTCTGATTTGGTAATCAATAGAGCGGTCCTCTTTGTTTCGGGTACAATCATACGCACAGATGTGCGACATGGTTTACAGACAGAGCTGAGAGAGGTCGTGAAATCTCCCTTGTAGATGGAAAGAGAACAATGCGAACCCATGCTGTGTCAGCTCTTCAGTCAGAAGAAGACGTATCATCGGGTTGGATGGTCATCGTTTGTTGATGGTCTATCTAGAGGAGACGGGCTGCTTCAAACGTCATCACCATTCGTTTCAGCCATGAAGAAGAGGAAAATAAACATGCCGAGTGCCTGAATAACATCCACACATAAGCAGTGCTGTAGGGTGAGTACTTCCTCAATGGGTTCCTATTGAATCACATAGTTATTCCTTTTTATTATTGTTGTTTTTGTCATTTACTGAATCACATTATATTTATTGTTGATTGTTGTTAATTATTGAAGAGTGTGGGCGGAGTGTGACATTATGGCGTGTTATCGGATGAATTTTTTATTTTTTATCTATGTATTATTTTGTTTTCGAGCTCTCTTTCTCTCTTGAAATGTTTACTTTTTGATCTGTTTTTCTCTCTATACATCTTTTGGGCGCTTCTGGTAAATGGTGCCACCGCTTCCGGTCGTAATAGTGCACTTGCACTCTTCTCATGCAACTGGATTTGTCTGCAATTATTATAATAGTAATAATAATAATTATAATAGCCTCCTATTGAGACTCTTCCATTGTGACATCCATTACTGAGTATTTATCACACCGATCCAGATACTATTCAGCGATTTGCTTCTATTATACCCGACAGTATACATCGGGACCCATCGAGCATTCTGCCTAGGTGACACGCCACACTGCTCGATCATGTTCGGCATTGGTGAGTCGGCCGATCAAGACAGTCTCGTCTACGACACTGTTCATCTGGAGTCGCCTCAGGAGCGGAGAGCTCGTTTTGTCGGCTATTGGCTGATGTGTGTGCGCACCGCCAGTGCCTATATTGCTCTGGCGCTGACCATTCCGCAGACGTGGCCCTATCTGAAACACCTACAACCACACTCGGACAAGACAACGGCCGCCTGGATCGTGTCGTCCATGTTCGTGGCGCGAATCGGCAACAATGCCCTGCTGGGACCGGTGCTGCGCGTGCTGTCGCTACGCTCCCTGGCTCTGTTGACGTCGGTCGCCGTCATGGCCAGCTATCTGCTGTGGATGGCCGCGGAGTTTGCTCCCGACGCTGCCATACCGCTGCTGGCGACGTCACGCGTTCTCGACGGTCTCTTCGGCTCAGATACGGTGATCGGATCGCTGTACGTGACGCGAGCCACCACGCAGAAAGAGCGAGCGTCCGCCATGGCCCTGATGGCCGGCGCAGCTACAGCTGCATACGTTCCGGGAGCTGGATTGATGGCACTCCTCTCGCTAATCGGATCGGAAGGAGTTAGCATAGGAACGTTCCGCCTCAACATGTACACGGCCGGAGGTCTCAGTGCGTTTGTCGTCTTCCTGGGCACCACTGTAATGCTATACTTCAGCTTCTACGACAACGACATCGCCTATCGTGAACAGGAGCTGGGCATGGCAACCGGCGCAGAAGGACTGGCACGAAACAAACGCTCTTCAGACTCGGCCAACTACCTGGGCATCGTTATCTGCATTCTGGCCATGTGTGCCGTCGCCAACATCTTGCTGTTCAACGACTCCATGCTGGTGCCGCTGCTGATGGAGATGAACGGCTGGCCTGACCACCAGGCAGTCAGAGTGTACGGCTTTCTGATGATCGGCTTCAGCATTGTGTCCACCACTATGTTTGTGGTGACGGCACGCATCTCGAACCGCATCGGTGAAAATCGCCTGCTTGTCATTGGCGCCGCCGTCGCTCTGCTTGGCTTTCTGGTAGCGCTGCCGTGGGGTTCGGAAACTCCTCCGCGAGCCGTCGCCGCCAATACTACATCGGCTGTCGGCTGTCCTGCCGACCAGCTGTGGTGCGACTCGGTGCCGCGAGTGCATCTGGCTCAGATGGTGGTCGAATTGCTAGTGCATGGAGTGGCCGTAGCCTTACTGGCCAGCACCTGCAACTCTCTGTTCTCGCGCTGCCTGCCGCGGCAGACCGAAGGCTTCTGGTGGGGTCTGATGAAAGCACTGGCCAATGTGTCGCGTCTGGGCACTCCGGTGGCGTTCGCCTATATCTACCGCTACAGCGGACCACGTGTTATGTACTCGGTGCTGGCGACGGTGGCTGCTGTTGTTCTGACGACATCCGTGGTCGGCTTCAAGAGACTCACCGACCAGCGCAGCAGCAAGAAGGATGAGGAGACGCCGCTGATTGGCGGAGCGCAGGTCGGAATATACACATTCCGCTCCGAATTCTAATCTCTTGATATTTTTGGATAGAGCAGCACTTGATTGGAATTAGATGTTGATTCGGTGAGTAGGTCTAGTGGGTAGGTGGCTTACCTCACCGACAATGACAAATCCCTGAATAATTGGACCCTAGTTACCCCATGCTTTGATATTTTTCTCACAGATGTCCATTTTTATACAATGCATGCATTTTGTACTATTTTGATTCTGTCTTGAAAACGGCATTTATTTAAACTATTCAAAATTTGGTTTCAAATTGTTCAACAGTCTCTTACGCTTGACCAGCACATCAATACTTCACTTTAAACTGAGGTGTCAACCTTTTCAACCCACACTTGTTTTCCAACACTTGAGCTTCATTGTAATGCGCTGCCACATGTTCGGCTATCTTGAAAATATATTGGAATAGTTAAGTCAATCTACCTGGTTACCTTCAAAGCGCGCACTCCTAAAGAGGGACGACTCATTTTCATTTTACCAGTCCTTGCTTAGAGAATTGAACATGCTAATGCCAGTACTTTATCTCTGCTGATGACAGGATCTGGAGAATGATGATGCTGTTGCCGTCAACAAGAATTCAACCTCGTACGGCAGCTCTGTGATGAACGGATGCGATACCGGTGTATCTCCGTGCTCCTCGGAGCGCGACTTTGACCAAGAAGAAGATGGCTCGGAGAATGATCAAATCGACATCCTGGAAGACGTTCCTAAGTGACCGTCGTCCCAGCAAGGATTGGATAAGACGTGTCTTGCCGGAATGCCGTTGTGATTCAGCTAGACTCCTGAAGGATGTGTTTCTACATCACTCTGAAGGGATCGTCAGGCACAAGAACATCATCCCAAATAATGATATCTTCAGGATCCTAGAGTATACCACTATCAGGTTTAGTTGTGTGTGTGTGTGTGTGTGTGTGTGTGTGTGTGTGTGTGTGTGTGTGTGTGTGTGTGTGTGTAAGTTGCTTAACCAAAAAGCCGAGAAAGTTTGGAGGCATGGAGGCGAGGTTATTCCAAGGGATCTTTCGGAGGAGATAACGGTCGCTAATGGAAAATACGCTCACGCGCGAGACACACATGTGCGTCAAGGCTGTCTAGAATTGTGGTTAGGTTAGCTTAGGTTAGGTTAGGTGAATGTTAGGTTAGGTAAAGGTTAGGTTAGGTGAAGGTAAGGCTAGGTGAATGTTAGGTTAGGTGAAGGTTAGGTTAGGCAGAGGTTAGGTTAGGTGAATGCTGGGTTAGGTGAAGGTTAGGTTAGGTAAAGGTTAGGTTGAGTAATCAATTAATTTGACCACTATTTTTGGAGCTTCCATTAGTGGCGGGCATCATTTACGAAAGATCCACGACAAATGCTCAATCTTGGAATTCTAGCGTTCATGCAGATGATCAACCGCTTAACAATACAGAAATAGAGAATTATTTGACAAATATATATCAATAGTGGTAATATTTGAACGTCTTGAATATTTGAGTGTTTCTGCGCTTTTGCATGCATTAAAGTGTATGTGCGTGTCTGTGTGTGTTTGTTTGTTTGTGTATATTTGCTTGTGTGTTTGTGTGTGTGTGTGTGTGTGTATGTTCGTGTGGTGAAAACATCTTATTATGAGTCTCTTATGGATGTGTTAATTGATAAATTGCTTGAAAATTGATTATAACAATTCAGATGATATTTAATTTGTGTTTATCTCTCTCCAAAAATGGAGTTGATTAAGGCCATTCTAAGAACATCTAATATTAATGACTAAGCAAGCGGGTGTAATAAAAAATTGAACATATTTGGCGTTCGTATATAATATGCAAAAACTTAATATGCAAATGAATTTCAAAATCACACTCAGGGTGTATGATTACAGAAATTAGTGCGGTATAATATGGTATTCAAGCTGAATCAGATATATAATTCGGCAAAATAGTTTTAGACTGAAAAAACAAATTCCAATCTAAAGACTGCATTTTTTAATATCCTCCAAACAGAAAATTTAGCAAATGAATGAAAAATATAAGCATATTTAGCTTACCTTGTTTCATTCACCTGGCAAATATATTTTATTCTGCTTATAATTTTAATTTTGTAGACATTTTATGAAGCCTTGAGGCGGAAAATGACGCGTGCTGCTGCTCTGCTCCTGCCATCTACAACGGGCAATGCCCGAACTACTAGAACGACATTTGAGCAGAAATTCAGTGTGTAGTACGCGTGTGTTGTGTGCGTGTTGTTGCTTGTGTGCGTGATTTTGCCTTTAGCAACGTGTTTGCGATGCTGGTTATGGTGTTGTCGGCTCGGTATATTCGATAGTCGAGAGTGGAATCGGTCAAGTGTTGGCCATGAAGAACGATTGTCGCAAATTCTCGCCGAATGTCTTCAACAAGCAGAAATGCGCGGTTTGTTTCAAACAGAAAGAGGAGCATTCCAATGAGGCTTTGGATTCAAATAAGGTGAGCCTTGTGTGTTGTCTTTTTTGGGTATTAATTACGGAGCTCAAAATGGAGTTTTTTTTGTAGAAATGTTGACAATCTTTAAGATTAAAGCTCGTGAAATCTTCAAATTCGTATCGCGAGTGACGTAAAGATCCAATCAAATATATCGATTGCTCGTTAAGTCTTTTGAAACTTACGATATGTTACTATTTTTTTGTCGTAGAACTTTTGTGTAAATTTGTCCAATTTTCCCTCTTTCCGGCGGCTGGGTGTCTGTGCGTAGGTTTTAGGGATGCTCTAGGGACGGCTCAAAGGAGAATATTTTATCACCTATAAATATAAGATGAGTTAGGTGTTAGTGTTTCGCGCACTTTGTTCTTTGTCATGGCAATGATATATCTGCAAACAATGTCCTGTGTGTGTGTACAAAGTGTGTGTGTGAGTGTTTGGATGTGTCTGTGTGCATGGGTGTGTGTGTTTGCATGTGTGTGTTTGTGTTTGTGCGTGTGCGTGTGTGCTTGTGTGTTTGCATGTGTATGTGTGTGTGCTTGTGTTTGAATACACACTGTTTTGTCTTTTTTCCGACTGTCTTGTCTTTTTCCCGACTGTTTTGTCTTTTTTCATACATGTTTTTGTTGTTTTCCTGGATGGCTGTACCTTAGTGCAACCTAGTTCCCCATAGGAAATTCAGCAGAGTTGCCCCCCCCCCCCTAGGACTACTGCAGCTGTCTCCTATCCTATCTCCTGTACCCGAATTAACAAAACCCATAGGAAACGCGAACCGTAAGTTAGTTTCAGTTGACTTGTTCCGCGGTGGCTTCAACTTTCTGCTGCGTAGTAATGTTGGTTGTGTGCACGTGATCTATGCATGGTTTTCGTTGATGTGTCTGTGTGTGTGTGTATATATGTGTATGTGCGTTTGTATGTGTGGGCGACAACATTCTAATGCGCGAAATGTCATTGCACACAGGTACACACACATACACACACATACACACACATACACACACATACACACACACACATACACACACATACACACATACACACACATACACACACATATACACACACACAAATACACGTCCACACGTACATACATATATACAAACATTGACAGGAGTAGATCATGCGTACTGAAGAGAATTGCAGTTGCATGCAACATTGTTGCAACCCCCACATATTCTCGCTAACACCCCACACTGCACCTCTATTGCGGCCATGCAACACACACACACACACACAGACATATAAAATGCATGTAGCTGCCGCATTTCTGGATATATCAAAGGCGTTCGACTCATTAAATCACAATATACTGTCGAAAAAGCTACAAAATATTGGAGTGAGAGGTAATGCTCTCAAATTGCTGAATAGTTACTTATCTAACCGATTTCAATATGTAACATGCAATAATGAAAGTTCTAGTCAAAAAATTATCAGACATGGTGTCCCGCAGGGCTCCATATTAGGGCCCATATTGTTCTTGATCTACATCGATGACATTGTTAATTGTGCTGATGCACACTTCACAATTTATGCAGACGACACAAGTATTGTAATCTCGGACAGAAATATACACAATCTGCATGCTAAACTTTCTTCAGTGTTAGACAAAATCTACAATTGGATAAAAGCTAACAAGCTGAAACTAAACGTAAAAAAGACACAGTTAATGTTATTCCAAAATCGATCGTTGTCACATTGTATAGGTGCAGTAAAGGTGGATGGTGAAATTATTCAGAGAGTACATGCAACCAAATTTTTGGGTGTAACAGTAGATGATAATTTAAATTGGAAAGATCACATTGACTCGCTCTCTACAACATTATCGAAAATAGCTGGAATCATCTACCGTACGAGATACAGTCTAACACATGATGCGCTTTTGTCATTATACTATTGCTTATTCTATTCCAAATTAATCTATTGTATTTCAATTTGGGGATGTACATGGCCTTCATTTACAGAAAAATTGAGTGTTGTACAAAAGCGCATGCTACGGATAATGTCGTTCATGAGAAGAGCAGAAACTACCAAAATAGTATTTAGTGAACTTAAAGTACTCAAAATGAAGTATGTACACAAATTTTTCCTATTACTAAGGGTGTTCAGATCAATGAAGTGTAACGAAAGTATATTTCACGTACAGAGGCATCAACAATCCACGAGAAGGAACAACCTTGACTTAAAAATTCCGAGCTACAGAACATCACTGTATAAAAACTCTATTATATATCGTGGACCAGAAGTTTGGAACTCCTTACCCAACTGGATAAAATCCCAATGCTACTTCATGTCAGTTGACACATTCAAGCGATATATTAAAAAACACCTCTATACTTTGCAGAGCGGAGAGTGACAAATCTGGGTATAGCAAGTTAATTGGAACATTGGGTATGTTGTTGGGTATTGAGTTGCGTCTTTCTTTCCGCCTTGATATTGTCTTATAATAATATAATTTGTCCTGTACGTGAGATTAAGTGCTTGTGTGTGTTATTGTTGTTGTGTATGTTATTGTTGCACGCGTATTTGCGTATGTGTACGTACGAAGGTGATTGTATGTATGTAAGTGCATGCTGCTGGGGGTATTTGGTGTGAAAATATATATGTGTGGCTTTCGTGTGAGGAAATATAAATTTTAATGTGCTAGCAAATATGCGATAAACGTCGGGAATTTTGTCACTTTCCCCATTTTGTCTCTTTTTTCACTTTGATTAAATGTATATGAAAGTTGTGAATTTATGGCTACATAAGCGAGATTATTATGGTATGAATGGTTATAAAGGTGATGATATATGTGGATAATTTTTTGTGTGTCTAAATGTGTCCGTTTATTTTATCTGTTTATGTTAACTGTTAACGTTTGACAATATTTCGCTGTATCACGTTCAATTATTTATCAATGCCTGTCTAAAAGTCCGCTTGACAGGCACTAGCCTAATGTTTTGTGTTGAATTTTGCAATGTTATTGTTTGATGGAATTGGCAATAAACTCAATAAACAAAAAAACAAAACAAAAAACATACATACACATAGACACCTATACATACACGTGTATTTTTGGCACACGCGCGTTGGTATATTTGAATTTGCATATTGCAATGGTTGTTTATGACTGGTATCGTGGTGTCTCTATGCTGTGACGATTTGTCTATTCCAGAAATTTATCATCTATAGAAATCTCACTTGCTATTTGCTGTCTGTGAAAAGTGTCGTTTAGCCATGGGCTGGTAGATCCTGGTGGGTATGGGAAGGTATGTATACCCCATGACAAATTGACTGGGGGAGATGAGTATGCAACTATACCCGCGCGATAATTCTGCTGAGTTCAGTTAATTGGCAGTATATTGTCATCGAATAGCAAAACGTAACAATACACGACAAATGTGTGTGTGTGTGTGTATGCGTAATTATATGTACTTTTCATGGAGACATGTGTGTTGTAATTACCTAGGCATAAAATGGTTGTGGGTCTCATGCAATTTACCAACTGAGTCAACTTTGAACACTAATACATGATGACCGTCATCCCCCCGAGCCTCGAGACAAATCTACACCCTTGGTTTAGCCATACTTTTAATTTATCAGTTTATTAATTATTAATTTATAGCTATTAGTTTAGCACAGGAGATAAGCTATGCTCGTGCTGTCCTGTCTTCAACCCACCCTCTAACCTATCTTCTCTGAAATTCCCAGTATTTCACACACTATCCAGTCTCTCTTTAAAGTTTCCTGTACGCTGATAGCTCCTACAATATCCTCCCTTAACTGATTCCAGACATCAACACACACTGATATGGACAACTATACTTCTTAACATCTTTCAAACATCTAGTCCTTTTCAGTTTTTACCATGACCCCTCTTGCCTGAATTATCCAAAACTACACAATTCTCTCTATCAAGCTTTTGTATACCCCCATGTGTGTGTGTGTATGTTTGTGTGTGCCTGCTGGAAAACCGGTTGCCGAATGAATGATCAGCAATGAACTGGTTTGTCACGCGCTCAACCATAGGAACCGCGCCACTGTGTCGTGTGTGTTTGTGTGTGTGTGTGTGTGTGTGTGTGTATGTGGGCTACATCTACACCCTTTCAGCTTTCGTGGAACTATCCTGAAGGAAACGTAAAGCTGGATGCTCAAGCTGTATAAATGAATATTGAATATAAAAAGGTTTTTTATTGTGTCGATTGTATTGCTATCGTTTTCATCATGGCTATCAAGAATCCATGTGGTGCGAAAAGTGACTCCTGACTTGAAAAATATGCGAACATTGATAAAGGTTAAGAAACATTGGTATATAGCATTGGTTTTGAACCTGTGGGTAATTCCCCACTGGTCGGGAATGGAAGAGTTGCCAAGTGGGAAGCTAAAGGTCGGACAGAACAGGACAACTATGTGTGTGTTTTTATCAATTGAAATTCGTTTATTTTTGTTTTTAATGGCCTCTTGACACATTTACTTTGATGTAACAACTGAATTTATTGAATTTATCAGCGCTGTGTTGTGTGGAAAATGAAGATGAGATGGCTCATTAAGAAGGATGGGTAATCAGTGAGAAAAAAGGTTGAGAACCACTGGTCTATAGATTAAGAAACACTTACGCGTCTACACGTGGTCACGTGGTCGTGTGTGTGTGTGTGTGTGTGTGTGTGTGTGTGTGTTGTAGTCCTGCGGGGTCCGTTAGTCAGTCGATCGTAGAATGACGTAAACACACGTATCCATACACACATCCATCGAGTTTATCTAACCAGTTTGTGTGACTGTCTTGATGAAGGTGGCAGATCTGGTTGCGTTCTGCTGAAACTGTTTGGTTCATGTGGTTTACACGGGATATTTTCACTCTGGTAGCAGGGGCGGCGCCAGGCTTTTCCGTTGGGGGGCTAAGGAGATAGATGCGAGGGCTTGGTCAAACAGGACGTACTCGAACTGTTCATGGATTTTGGGGCGGTGCTCATCGAAGGCTTGGCTCATTTTCGTTGGGCAGTTTCAGCCGTTAGCGCCGCCACTGCCGGATAGTATAAACGCTAAGCCTACTAGTATTCTCTGCGTCGAATCGCTGTGTTGTCAACATGCTGAATCCGCATTGCACGATGAACAAGCTGAGGCAGGCAGCTTGCCTCAGTGTGCGTCCGAGTGGCTGGACAGAGGGGCGGAGCGACCGAGCGTGTTTACTGGGTCACTGACCGTGCCGTTCTCTGTCTTGCTGCGAGCGCGCGCGCACGTGCGTCTGTCTGGCTGCCTCTGCCTATGACGGGTGCTGTTTAGGTCGACACGGCCGTTGGTTTGGCCGGCCAAATCAGCCGAACCGGCCGTGTGCGTTCGGTGCACGCGCGCCTGTGCCTCCGCCCGACACAGGTGCACGGGTCATCTGTATGTATGCGTGTGTGTGTGTGTGTGTTGTGATTGCGTTGTTTGCGTGGTCAGCATTGATTGACCCGGCTGAGAGAGCGCGCATACACAATGATTCCAGATGATTCACATGTTATTCCACCTGGTCGACGTTCATTTTGCGTTTTGCTGTCGATTTCCATGTTCTCTTGTGCCGTTCAATAGTTTAGCCAGCTTGCCTATAGGCCAGTGGTTTTCAATCTTTTTTCTCACTGTTTGCCTATTCTTCTTGATGAGCCATCTCATCTTCATTTTCCACACAACGGCGCTGATAAATTCAATAACTTCAGTTGCTACATCAAAGTGAATTTGTCAAGAGGTGATTAGAAACAAAAAATATACGAATTTTAATTGATAAAAACACACACATAGTTGTTCTGTTCTGTTCGACCTTTAGCTTCCCACTTGACAACTCTTCCATTCCCCACCAATGGGGAATTACCCACATAGGTTAAGAACCATTGCCTTAGACACTTTCTACTGATCTGGACATGGGCGTAGATTCTGGGGGTATTGGGGTATATACCCCCAACAATTTGGTTGGGGGCTATGAATATGCAATTATACCCACCCGAGAATTCTGCTGAGTTCAGTTCATTGGCAGTATATTGTCATAAAATTAGCATAGCAAAAATAACAATACACGATAAGTGTGTGTGTGTATGCAATTATATGCAATATGTTTTATTGACGTATATTTGTTGTCACTGAAGAGGCATATAATGGTTAGGTATTCCATGCAATTGACCAACTGAGTCAACTTTGAACACTAATGCATGATGGCTGTCATCCCCCCGAGCCTCGACACAAATCTACACGCCCTTGTATTTGGGCGATGTGTGCCTTAGATGTGTGTCTGTCTGTCCTATGCACCCTTGCACACCCCCTAATCTCCATAACACCCAAGTATTTGATCGCTCAATCTATCTGACAAGTTGAGAAGATTCTTAGCTTTAGAATTTCAACTCCTTGAAATTCCTTTAGAATCTAAAACAGTGGTTGTTAACCTGTGTGTAGGTAATTCTCCACTGGTGGGGAATGGAAGAGTTGTCAAGTGGGAAGCTAAAGGTCGGACAGAACAGGACAACTATGTGTGTTTTTATCAATTGAAATTCAGGTTTATTTTTGTTTATAATTACCTCTTGACACATTTACTTTGATGTAACAACTGAATTTATTGAATTTATCAGCGTTGTGTTGTGTGGAAAATGAAGAGATGGCTCATTAAGAAGAATAGGCAATCAGTGGGAAAAAAGGTTAAGAAACACTGATCTAAAGGAATCTCATTGTCGTACAGGTAAATGATGCTGTTGGGCTTTCACTCACACACTCTCTCTTTTGTCTCTCTCTCTCTTTCTCGTTAATGCACATACTGTGAGCTGGCGTGCATAAAACACACCCAATAGCCAATAAAACACTTCTACCCGCCCACGCACGCACATACATGAACACTTACACACACACATGTACACACACACACATACACATACACATAACTTCTCAGCGTATGCCTGTGCGGTCGCGAGGTATGCAGATTGTGTGTGTGTGTATGTGTATGTCTGTGTCTGTGTGTGTGTGTGTGTGTGTGTGTGTGTTTGTATTTGTACGTAAGTGTACGTATGCTGTTGACCCCAGGTGGTGCAACAACATTCTTTACGGTTGTATGTGTATGTGTGTATGTGTGTGCGTATGTGTGTGTGTATGTGTGTGTGTGTGTGTGTGTGCAAACATGACCTTGATTGGTTGGACATTGAAGTATTTACGCACAATATCAACCCCTCCACCCCTCTGCCTTTTCACTGGGCACCTGTGCTCTTCAACTCTTTCTCAATCAACGTGTGCAGTGCATAATGTGCGTGATGCCTCTGTTCTGTACTACCCAAATTATGTATATTGTGTGTGTGTGTGTGTGTATCTGCGTGGGTATGTAATTGTGTATGCACTGTGTATAATCTTTGCACACACACACGCACACACACGCGCGCGTATACAGGTGCTAATTGGCGTGAGGTGTGCTCATCTGCCGTGATTGTGTTGTGGTTTGTGGCATTGGTGTATTTTACCACACACCCGGGTCTTTGATGTGTCTATTTGTGTGTGTGTGTGTGTGTGTGTGTGTGTGTGTGTGTGTGTGTGTGTGTGTTTGTGGTGGCATTTTGGTTGTCAACCGCAAAACGCACCGCTAATCACGTGGTTCCCGGTGGTTGGGGCACAGGTGTGTCAAGGTGCGCGCAAGACACACGTGTGAATTGTGTATGTGTGTGTGTGTGTGTGTGTGTCAGTGTGTTTATGGGATGATTGGTTGGCTATGCGTGCTCTTTAGGTTGGGTCATTGTTACATCATTTGTACATCATCATTTTTTCATCATTGGCAGTTTCAGTTTGCCAGTGATGACTCATCTAGCGTAGATGTATATATATATATATATATATATATATATATATATATATATATATATATATATATATATATACGAGTATATATATGCTTGCCTCGTACACTAGCTGCTCATATATGCGCCTATATATGCGCCTAATCAACTTCACTACAAACTGACATACTTATTATGAATTACATATTTGTTTTATGTACTGTACTTAGCCAATGCCACCTAGATACATAGATCTAGGTATACCTAGATGTACACCATCTAGAGCAGTGGCTCCCAACCTGGGGGTAAATTACCCCCTGGGGGTAATTTAGCAATTGTTCGGGGGTAATGTAGGGGTGACAGGAAAATGTTAAGAATTCTGAAATTCAAGAAAACATTGCGGTACCTTGTATTGGGATTAATGTTAACTTAGCATATTATGTTTATTGTTTGCATTGTGTGGATATTGTATTGCTCATATGACGTGTTATATATAGTTGTGTGTGCACGCGTGCGTGTGTGTGTGAATGCTTACAGTAACATGTACAGTAACAAAGGGGTAACATGCTTAATATGGGATGCTAAATTGGATAACAAGCTGAAAAAGGTTGGGAACCACTGATCTAGAGCAAAGGCTCTCAACTTTTTTCGCTCCGCCACCCCCAGGACAGATCCGGAGGAATCCTTGACCCCTCAATAAAAAATAAGAGAAGTTAGAAAAACACCTTTATACTGAATTCTTATTACATTCAATACTCTAATGCCGCCGTCGTTATTGATTTTTTTCTCGAAAATACAAAGTAAAAACATTATAAGGTGTTCATAACATGGAATTATTTTTGCAAATACGGATGCAATTTTTTTTCAGGTGGCTTTCACGACCCCCTTAAGTGGCTTTATACTTGGTCTGAGTGAAGGTCGGTGTGTTTTGATGCGCGCTTCCGGTATATGTGGTGTGGGGCCACCACACAGGGTGGTAATAGTGCACTTGCACTCTTACCATGCCACTTGATTTGCCTATAATTAATGATAATAGTGATAATAGCAATATTGTGTGTGTGTGTGTGTTTTGCAGGCTGCACGTCGAGTGCAACGATGCGGGTATTTGTTTGTTGCGGCTGATTGGGACTTCTCCATACCGCTCAATCGTACCAAGGTGACATTGCACAGCCTTGTTTACACAACCTTCTTTCTCCTTGTTGTACCTTTTTGTTGTTCTTCATAGGTGAATGAGTTGGATACTCGTGTGTCCTGCCTTCCAATTGTCATAATGCTTCTTAAATATATAAAAAAAATTTGGCTATCTTTTCAGCTCTGACCTTACATCTGATTTTAATGTATTGTTTATTCCTTTGAGTTGTATGTGTTTTACATCGAATGGGAATTGGCTCTATTGTGCTGTTGGTTTGTCGGAATAAAGTGAACAACTAAACAAAACTCTCATATCTCGTACAGATACACAACATATACATTTTCAAGCTTGTATATCAATTAATTTGAATCATTTTTATTGTTGAAAATTTTGCGTTGATGTCAAAACAAATGCTCCTTCTACATAATGTCTCATGATTAAATATGCCTGCTAATATACACACAGCGAACAAACTACAAAATATGGCCATTTTAAAGTGACTTTATAGGAGATTATAGGTTAACCCTGGCGAACCCCTTTTTACATACTATTTTTTATAGTTTCCTCAGTCAGTCTGTATTTTGTCTTTTATCAGACCATTGACCTGACCTTGACTTTTATGTGTCTGTGTGTGTGTGTATGTGTTGGCGTGTGTGTGGGCGTGTGGCTCGTGTGTGTGTGTGTGTGTGTGTGTGTGTGTGTGTGTGTGACCTCGTGCGTGCGTGCGTGTGCGACCTGAACTGTTCCAGCTGGTTAGCGCGGTCAACTCCGGTCTGTCGCTATCATGCAACCCCTCCCCCTCAACCCCTCCCCTCTCCCTCCCTTAAACCCCCACTCACGCGGGCCCATTCCTATCGGCTGTGCGTGTGCGTGTGCGTGTGTGTGTGTGCAATTGTTTGGTGGTGTAGTAACCTCGCATTGCCAATCACCATGACACTACCATGTTACGTGTGTGTGTGTGTGTGTGTGTGTGTGGGTGTGTGTGTGTGTGGGGAGCGACCTCAATATGCAATTGAAACATACACACACACACACATACACACATACACATGGCTGTCAGTGTGGGTGTGTTGCATGCGCTGTTGTGTGCGTTGACGGTTGGTTTGTATGTGTGTGTGTGTGTGTGTTCTTTTGTTTTTTCTGTCTGCGCTGTGGTTCAACAGTGTTTCAATAAGTAGGTTGTGTTTTGTGTGTATGTATGTGTGTGTGTGTGTATGTGTATTAAGGTGTGTATTTGTGTGTCAGTGTGTGTCGCTTTTTAATCAAGAGACCACATTGTTATGATGTTGGTTTGTTTTGTGTGTACTGTTCGTACGTTTGTACTTGTGTGTATGTGTGTGTGTATGTGTGTGGTGTTCAATTGTTTTTCGCAGCACCGTATATGATCCAGCCATCTCCATCACTAAGTGTTCTTTACACACACACACACACACACACACACACACACACACACACACACACACACACACACACACACACACACACACACACATACACAGAAGCCTGACAGACATACACATATGCTAAACGACCCTACTATATTTGTGGGGTGTCGAATGTGTTAATGAGTGCATGTGCTACTACAGATTAGGGTATGAATATTTCAGTAATTATTTATTGCACACGTATACCGATAGTGGATGTGTGTGTATGTGTGTGTGTGTTTTTTTCATCTCGTTGTGGTTACCTTAGTGAGTGAGTCAGAAATGCTTTGCATACAGGATTCAATATTTCGGGAGACATTGGTTTTGTGGTGTTGTGGTTTCCCTGTTGTAACATCTGCTATTAGGGTGCATGTTTTTGTGCTACTATTACGTGCGCATGTATAATGTGTGTGTGTGTGTGTGTGTGTGTATAGAGATGGCAGCGGCGTTGGTTTGTGCTGTACGACGATGGAGAGCTGACGTACTCGGTGGACGATCATGTAAGTATATTGACAAAAATCGTGTACAAGTGCTGTTGTCTTTTGCGTACGAAACACACACACACACATACACAAACACACACACACACACACATGTAATATACCCCTCCCATTTACCTCTCATTGTGCAGTATTTTTAACATTTTGTTTGCTGTCCTATTGTTGTCTTTTCTGTCCCCTTCTCTATTTCCTGATTTTTCTTTTTATTTTTCCCGAAGCTGGCTGCTGTGCACCGGCAGCATACACATAAACACACACGCATACATACGTACGTACGTAAATACACTCACACACATGCATATCCACACCTATATTTGTGGACTCCGTGGTTTAGTGGTGGTAGCACACCCGCCTCACAAGCGGAAGGTCCGTGGTTCGAAACCGGGCGGAGAAGAATGTATTGAGCGAATTCTATAATCCAACAGCCCCTGCCCACCCAGCGATAAGTGGGTACCAGATATCAGTCATGTGTTGTGTCATGCATTCTGGGGAGAAGGTCCTCTCTAATACATCTTCCGTTCTTGTGGCGTCATAGCATGGAGAGGGTCGGTTCTGCGGTGGTAGCGAGCTGCACGGGACACACCTGTGTGTGTGTTCATAAGCTTCGGCTTCTACCCGTGTAGCAGCTGTCACTTGAGGCCTTTAACCTTTAACCTTTAACGTTCATTGATGATGTCCAGATCGTGTTGATGGGTTGCTTGACTCTTAGCGTTTTTGTTCAGCTGAGAGGCCGTGGTTGTTTCAGACACTGCGTTTTTTTTCAGGCTGCGTTGCAAGAACGGTTGTCATTGGCCGATACAGGGCTGCTACTTCCTGATCTTTCCCGTTCTTCCAATGCCGTTCTGACGACATGTCGTTGAAATATTAAAGTAATCGAGGGCTGCACCATGCTTGACCAACAACTTGCTTCGGCAATCATATCTCCGAATATCGGTCGCACCAAGACAGTGATTATGGGCCTTTTTCAGTGTTGAAACCCTCTCTAAATTAGCAGTCAGTTCGAGCACCCCCTGTGTTCCTGATAACTATGTGAAAAAGTTGAAAATACAAACGGTTTACTTGCGAAACTCATTTTATTCAATATTCATTCATACATCATGAAGTTCCTTTCAGAAACGAATGTTTGTGAAATGAATGCCTGGGTTGCTCGGGCGAGGTCACAAGCCAGGTCGCAATATCACAGATCTCCGGCGCTCTGTGTTTATCCCCTCCTTCCCCCCTCTCTCTCTCTCTCGGCGTCTATATTTATCGCATCTTGTATTCATTACCTGTCTGTGTGTGTGTGTGTGTGTGTGTGTGTGTGTGTGTGTGTGTGTGTGTGCATCGCACGGTGATTGTTTTTGCTGCCGTGTTGTCTCTTGATCAGGACCTTGATGGTGCTACACTCCTACACACACACACACACACACACACACACACACACACACACACACACACACACACACACGCATACATACATCCATTGCCACCACTCAGCAGTGTGTCTGGTGAAAGGTATTTAGGCGGCTGGCAAAAGGGACATTTATATTCAAGACACACCCACACACTGACACACATACACGTGTGTGTGTGCGTGCGTGTGTGTTTCCCTGGGAATTGCTTCATTCGCCAGTGGGCTTGTATGTGTGTGTGTGTGTGTCTACATACGTAGTGGTATGTTATAATAGTGTGTGTAGTGTGTTTATTTTCACACGTGTGTTTGTGTGTGTGTGTGTGTGCGTGTTTATTGTGCATACTAGCAAAAGACTGGTGTGTGTGTGTGTGTGTGTGTTTGTGTGTAGGTCTGTGTGTGCATGTTTGTGTGTGTGTATGTATGTGTATTTTTGTTCATGTTGTCTTGCAGTTCTTGCACACACATGCGCACATACACACACATACGAGTATCACCCCCTCGTATATACACACACAGACATGTAGACACACCTACAGACATGTAGACACACACACACACATAGATACATACATGTACACACACTCAATCATGCTCACACACGCGCATACACACACGTGGGTGTATGTCAACAACGCAGACAAGCAAACGAACAACATTCAACCTAGCTGTTCAATATTGTTTGATACGAGGAATATACTGGAAATAACCAGTTTTTGCACAATAATTATCAATTCGCAATTGTTGGTCTAATGTGTTGAAATGTGTGTGTGTGTGTGTGTGTGTGTGTGTGTGTGTGTGTGTGTGTGTGGAAATATAAAAATATAAACGGCGTAATAACAAAACCTTTTTTATTCAATGATCATTCATGCAATTTCCTTAAGAGGATTAAGCAAAACTACGTTTTTCAGGAAAATATAATGCATATGCTAAACATATAATTTCTAGAACCTCTGGTTTAGAACCAAGGTGCGTAACCTTTTTTTCTCAACCAATTTCCCACTTCTTAATCAATCAATCAATCAACCAATATATTTGTTATAGCGCTTATACAAGCTACACAAGTGCGACAAAAGAAATATAGCCAAACACAATGATGCTGACAGATTTGTGACAATAGCAACAAGAACACACATACACATGCACACACACACATACATACATACACATACATGAACCAATTATTCATTTTTCACACAAAAACGCTGTGAATGATCTGTAAATTCACTGGCTACACCAAATTAATTATCAGCAAGGCTCTAGGAATAGAAAATATACAAATTTGAATTGATAAAAACAACACACACACACACACACATATATATTTATCCTACTCTGACTTATATGACCACATATTCCCCACAGATTACGAATATGTATATATATATATATTTATATATATATATATATATATATATATACAAATTTGTATATTTTCTATTCCTAGTGCCTTGCTGATAATTAATTTGGTGTAGCAAGTGAATTTACAGATCATTCACAGCGCTGTTGTGTGAAAAATGAATAATTGGTTCATGTATGTGTATGTATGTGTGTGTGTGTATATATATATATATATACGTGAGTACTCCATACATTTTGGATCTATATATATATATATATATATATATATATATATATATATATATATATATATATATATATTAGATGGTTAGAACTATGTATATTCCATGTGTGTACATTGTCTGTACATGTTCCATACATTTTATGAGTATTATTCTAGGCTCTAATATTTGTGCTGTTCTAATGGTCTAATATTACTGACACATTAAATGCATTTGAATGTATGTGTGTGTGTATGTTAGTCACTTTCACTCGACTGAATGCTATCAGGTTTGACTGGGCGTGTCATTACAGATTTGAGTGTGTATGTATGTGTGTGTGTGTGTGTATGTATGTGTGTGTGTGTGTGCTGTTAGACTGATGAAATGACTGGTAATTATGGCTGGTGTAGTAGCGTGTGTGAATTTAGCATCGCAACAATAGAGACACGACACGTGGGAATAGTGCTGGATGGTGTTTCTCACAGCATCTGTATACGGCTTATACATGAATAAAGAATACAGTCATTGCCCAAGGAAACGAATCAACCCAACCGCTCCCAGCGATCTCGCGTGATATCACTTAAAAATTACCATATTTTTTTGTTTTTGTATTTAGTCTTGTAGTTATTGTAGTTATAGTTATGGTATGTGTATGTGTATGTATGTATGTGTGTGTATGTTTATACATGTATGTATGTGTGTATGTTTATATATGTATGTTTGTATAATTTATGTATATATTGCAATGAAAAGCGCGTACCCAGAGATTGCAATAAAGCATTGATTG
>OU696584.1:7197203-7204703 GCA_916048095.2 Sacculina carcini
TATATTGTCGGTACATCGGAATATATTATCGGTACATGAGGATATATTATCGGTACATGAGGATATATTGTCGGTACATGAGGATATATTATCGGTACATGAGGATATATTGTCGGTACATGAGGATATATTGTCGGTACATGAGGATATATTGTTGGTACATGAGGATATATTGTCGGTACATGAGGATATATTGTCGGTACATGAGGATATATTGTCGGTACATGGGGATATATTGTCGGTACATGAGGATATATTGTCGGTACATGGGGATATATTGTCGGTACATGGGGATATATTGTCGGTACATGAGGATATATTGTCGGTACACGGGGATATATTGTCGGTACATGAGGATATATTGTCGGTACACGTGGGAGTCACCGCATATGGTGGTTATAGCGCACACGCATTCCTACCATACTAGCTGGACTTGTCTATAACAAATCATGATTTTGATGATTGTAATCATTGTACAGCGCCGGCGGTGGACAAAATGGCCGACACAGCTGATGCGCCGGAATCGCCGGCGTCCTGTGATGACGTCGTCGTGGTGAAATGTGTTCGAAAGACCAGCGTCGACACCGCAATACCGAATACACACACAACCACACCACACACCATCCACAATAGGAACAACTGTGCCGTTACACCGTTATGCCGGGCGGTGGTGGTGGAGGATGGTGTAAGTGTCAGTGCTGCTAGTGTGGTCAACTCCACGACGGCCGCTGTACAGGTGAATACCTGCTCACTAATGCAAATATCAATACGTCAATAAATGTATATTTATCAATATCTACATTTGGCTATATGTGTGTGTGTGTATCTACATATATATCTACATATATATCTACATACATATATCACTACTTGTGCTGTTGGTGTTATTTTTTGCTGTTTTTTGTTGTTGTGGATATTGTTTTTTTGTTGTTTTTCTTTTGCTCTTGTTTGTTATTGTTCTCGTTGTTGTTTGTTTTGGTTGTTTTTGTTGTTTATATTTTTGTTTCTCGTTATGTTTTATTTTTCGTTTTTGTTTCTCGTTATGTTTTATTTTTCGTTTTTGTTTCTCGTTATGTTTTATTTTTCGTTTTTGTTTCTCGTTATGTTTTATTTTTCGTTTTTGTTTCTCGTTATATTTTATTTTTCGTTTTTGTTTCTCGTTATGTTTTATTTTTCGTTTTTGCTTTTTTGTTATTGGCTGTGTATGACATGAACACTAAGTGGATTGAAAAAATGACAACTGATTTTGTACAACTGGAAATCAATACGTGTAAACTTTAGAGTGTGTATGTTTTTGTATGTGTGTATGTGTGTATTTTCCTCTCTACTCTCTCACTACCTTTCACTTTATGTGTGTTCTGTGTGTGCGTGTGTATGTACTATGCTTGTATGTGTGTGTGTGTGTGTACTGTGCTTGTGTGTGTGTGTGTGTGTGTGTGTGTGTGTGTTTGTGTGTGTTTGTGTGTGTGTGTGCTGGTGTGTATGTGTGTGTGTGTGTTTGTGCTTGTGATTGTATGTGTGTGTACTGTGTGTGCTGGTGTATATGTGTGTGTGTGTGTGTGTGTGTGTGTGTGTGTGCGTGCGTGTTTGTTTATATATATATATATGTGTGTGTGTGTTTGTATGTATATGTATGCGTGTGTTTATATATATGTGTGTGTATGTTTGTGTGTGTGTGTATGTTTGTTTGTGTGTGTGTGTGTGTAGTCGCGTGGCATTCCCGATGGCTGTGTGGTGTCGGCCATCTCTCGCACGCCCAGTAACAACAACAACAACAACAGCAGCGGCTGTGTCGGCAGCGGCCTGTCGACTCATAATCATTCGCCACTCGGCTCAGGTCGTCGATCGGCCATGTCGTCTACTGTCGTGTCAACTCGACCAGTAACAACCAATACCACAACAACAACAACGACAACGATCGCAAGCAAGACGCCGCTTGTCGACGACGCAAAACCGTCTCCCAAAGCCGGATGGCTGCTGCGACTGTCTGCGCAAAAAGTACGCCCACGCACTGACACATACACACTCACACACTCATATACAGACAAACACACTCACACACACACATTCATACACACACACACACACTGACACATACACACACTCATACACACATTAATACACACACACATTCATATACATACACACACACTTTCATACACACACTTTCATACACACACACACACACACACACACACATACATTCATACACACACTCTCACTCTCTCTCATACACATGCTGACATATACAGTTAAAAAAGGTTAGGTTAAATGCCTAAGTGGCAGCTGCTACACGGGGAGAAGTCGAAGCTTATGAACACACACACACAGGTGTGTCCCGTGCAGCTCGCTGTCACCGCAGAACCAACCCTCTCCACGCTATAACACCACAAGGACGGAAGACGTATTAGAGAGGACCACCTCCCCATAATGCAGGACACAACACATGACTGATATCTGGTACCATCATTTACTGCTGGGTGGACAGGGGCTGTTGGATTATAGAATTCACCCTGAAATTCTGCTCCGCCGGGTTTCGAACCACGGACCTCCCGCTTGTGAGGCGGGTGTGCTAACAACTGCACACATACATACATACACGTACTGACACGTACACATACACACATGCTACATACACATACTACATACATACATACTACATACATACATACTACATACTATACACAGTATACACATACTACATACATACATACTACATACATACATACTACATACTATACACAGTATACACATACTACATACATACACGTACTGACACGCATACATACACACGCACACACACTGACACTGACACGCATACAGACAGACACACACACACACACACACACACACAGACACACACACATTCATTCATACACACACATGCACATATGTATACGTGTGTGTATGCACATACATGCGCTCTGTGTATCTGTATATGTGTGTTGTATGTACATTTGTGTATGTGTGTCAGTGTTTGTGTATGTGTGTGTGTGTGTGTGTGTGTGTTTGTGTTTGTGCGTGTGCGTGCCTCATTGTGTGTCTATCTATCTGTGTGTCTGTTTGTGTCTGGCTGTCTGTCTGTCTGTCTGTCTGTATGTGTCTGTCTGTGTGTGTGTGTGTGTGTGTGTCCATCTCTGTGTGTGTGTGTGTGTGTCTCATTGTGTGTCTCTCTGTTTGTGTCTGTATATGTATGTGTGTATACATATATGTATGCATGTGTGTACACAGAACTGGATCAAACAATGGGCCGTGTTGCGACGCGGACTGCTCATATTCTATCGCAGCCCCACCGCCGAGCTCACTGACCTTGCCGACGGGGTCATTGACCTGGCGCGCGTGCAGCGTGTCACCGCCTGCGAACTGGCACGTAGCTACGGTCTACGACTGGCGGTCGGTGGTGTAATGATGGTGTAACTGTGGTGTAATGCTTGTTTGACTGTGGTATAATGCCGGTGTAACAATGACGTAATGCGGGTGTAACAATGGTGTAACTGTGGTGTAATGCTGGTGTAACTGTGGTGTAATGCTGGTTTAACAGTGGCGTAATGCTGGTGTAACTGTGGTGTAATGCTGATGTAAGCGTAGTGTAATGCTGGTGTATCTGTGGTGTAATGCCGGTGTAACAGTGGTGTAGACAAACATGTATTCTTATATGATCCTACGTATGTATTGTGTTTGTATGCATTGCGAGTGTGTATGTATATGTGTTCGTGTGTATGTGTATGTGTGTGTGTGGGTCTAGGCTAAATGTGTAAGGATTCAAGAACATTGAAAACGCTAATTCATAAAAAAACGCTTTAAAAACGCACAAAAAGTTTCTATATTTTGCATAGATTTCAGGTTAGGCTAGGTCAATCTAATATTCATGATTCCTCACACATTTAGCGTCAATGTGTGTGTGTGTGTGTGTGTGTGTGTCTATATTGTGTCTATTCGAATTGTGTCAATATATTGTCTATATTGTGTGTGTGTGTGTTGTCTATATTAGTGATGATTATAAGGTGTAAATTATCTCTCTTCTTTCTTCACCTTTCACTTTCTGTGTGTGTGTGGCTATGTGTGTGTGTGTGTGTAAGTGTGTCTGTGTGTGTGCGTTTGTGTGTGTGTGTGTGTGTGTGTGCGTGTGCAGCGCCCTAGAGACCCCCTAGGTGTAGGGCGCTATATAAATATCCACCTAATGTAATGTAATGTGTGTGTGTGTGTTTGCATCTATACCAAGGATTCTTAACCGGGTATGCTTGCACCCCTAGGGACGCGACCCTGGTTTCTAGGGGGGGGGAGTGCGAGGACTACTGTGATTTTTTTTAAGAAACCACATATGTCCGACCTATGCACTATATGTTCCTGAAAAACGTAGTTTTACTTGATCCTCTTAGAAACGAGTTTTATGAATGAATACTGAATAAAAAACGTTTTGCTATTAGGTCGTTTGTATTTTTATATTTTCCTATATATCTGTACGTATGTGATCTATACGTATGTGTATGTGTGTGTGTGTGTGTGATCGTATTTGATATTTTAAGTTTATATCAAGTGTAACCGGAATTTGTTGAAAATAGCTCATTGTTGTTCTTCTTATGCTATTAGGTATGTCACTTTGTTGTTTATGCGAAGTCACGTAGATATGAAGGTATGAAACTGTGTATATACGTTATTGTATGTATTATCAATGTAAATGCTTTTGTGTACACTGTGGTCAATAAACTCTCTCTCTCTCTCTCTATGTCTTTCTCTCTCTCTTTCTGTGTATGCTGGTAGACGTGGAATGGCGCTAGTATTCTGTTATCCGCCTTGACGGCCGCTCTGCGCGCCAGCTGGCTTCATGCACTACGGCCGGTGGTCGCCATGGCAACATCCACCAGTGTGTCGGCTTCTCCGCACAGGTGGCGCCACACTAGCTCTCTCTCTCTCTCCAATCATTGTGCGTGTGTGTGTGTGTGTTTGTGTGTGTGCGTTCAATCACTTCTATTCCTTTTTTTTAAAAAAAACACTAAGAAATTTTTTCTGTTGAAGTGCTATTATATCTTAGATGAAATTGTGTACACTAGCGATGAATATAAGGTGTGATTTTCTCTCTGCTCTCTACCTCTCCGTCTTTTACCTTGTGAATGCATGCATTTGTGTTAGTGTGTGTGTTTGTGTGTGTGTGTGTGTGTGTGTGTGTGTGTGTGTGTGTGTGTGTGTGTGTGTGTGCAGCGCCTTAGTGACCCTCTAGGTGTAGGGCGCTATGTAAATTTTTCCATAATGTAAATGTAATGTAATGTGTGTGTACGTTACTTTGTACTTGTAGGACACACAAATTCTAACAGCGGAATTCGATCGGCCCTTGAAATATTCTTCAATGATGAGCGTTCTTTATAGACGTTTGTCGAAGCCTGTCGTTCTGAAATAGATGAACATTTGTCCATCTATACATTTGTCCATGCAGTTGTACTTGTGTGTGTGAGTGTGTGTTTTTTCTCTCTGTTACATGCATGTATTTACTTGTACAAGTGTATTTGTGTGTGTGTGTGTGTGTGTGTGTGTGTGTGCATATGTGTGTGCGAAAGTGTATGTGTCTGTCTTTGTGCGCTTGTGTGTGTGTGTGTGTGTGTGTGTGTGTGTGTGTGTGTGTGTGTTTATGTGTCTGTAATTATGCGTGTGCCTACGTGTCGTGTGTGTGTGTATGTGAAGTAAGTAAGTATCCTTTATTGCACATCAATCAACACATACATTTGAGGCCTTTCCTTTCAATATACATGTATACATTTACGTGTGTGTGCGTGTGTGTGTGTGTGAATGAATGTGTATGTGTGTACGTGTATTTGTCAGTGTTTGTGTATATGCTTGTGTGGGTGTGTGGGTGTCAGATATAAGAGAACCCCTGTTATAAGAGAGAGTATTCCTTCCTGGCTCGTCTTCTATATACTTTACGTGTAATTTTCCCCCACGATATATAAGAGAGACATTTTTACTCCACTCTCGCGACAACTCGCTTATATCTCTTATATATGCGTCAGTGGCAGCAGTAGTGTGGCGGCTGTGAGAGCGCTCGGGGAGAGATGTTCCTCGGTCGGCGGCTCGTCGTCGACTGACAGCGAGGACGGCGGCAGCGGCGGCGCCGGTGACGTCATCGGTGACGTCACCGGGGGCTCGGCAGCGCGCAATCGAGCCTGGCATCAGCGCTCTCTTTCACCCACTCCCGCCTCGGGTAAACCGTTCATACACACATACACACATATACATATACACATACATATACATACACAGATACATACATTCACATACACACATACATATACACATACATATACAGTTTGTTATACAGTTTAGTTTAGTTTAAACTGTCGTGACGTGCGGGTGTGTTTTGGTAGTGTCGTGGAATTTACTGGGTTTTTATGGGGTTATGGTGTCAGGAAGTTGCATAGGAGTGTAGATAGGTGTGAGGAGTGGTAGAGTCTGTGTAGTTTGTATGGTGTGTGTAGGGTAGAGCTTTTGTTTCGCTATAGAAAGTAGGTATTGGTTATATTTTTAGCGAATTCAGCAGTAAGTTAACAATCAATTTTGAGGAAAAATTACCGAGAAAAATTATAGTGTAATTCACGCGAAATGTAACGAGTAGCGCTTGCGATAATTAAATAGCAAAATGACAAGAGACAAGTGAACGAACTGCAAATGTAGATATGGCAACGCTGAATGAGACCTGTGCCGTATGTGATGCTGCCGCGAGAGCTGGCACCAGCACGCCAATCTGCCCGGCGTGCAAAATCTTTTTTGTACGCAACAAAGACCGCAACATGGCTTGCAATCGCGGCGGTAATTGTCCACTAACACCGACGGATAGAAGCTGCGCTGGATGCCGCCTGGCCCGCTGCCTCGCCGTCGGAGTGGACCAGAAAACACCCGATTCCACGTCTCCACAGCAGCTGTGTGCCCACTGCAACACGCCCAGTGCCAACAAACGCACGATATCGTGCGCGGCTTGCGAGCAAATCTACCACCTCACGTGTGTGGGAGTCACTCGCTTCGCAGAACTGATGTGCTTGTGTGTGCGTGTTTGTCAGTTTTATATCGTGTTTTGCACACAAATACACACAGACAGACACACACACATATAAGTATATATATATACACACACACACACACACACACACACACACACACACAAACACACACAAACACACACAAACACACACACACACACACACATACTCACACACAAACACACACACACATACATATACATATACACATACATATACACACATACTCACACACAAACACACATACATATACACATACATATACACACATACATATACACACATACATATACACATACATATACACATACATATACACATACATATACACATACATATACATATACACATACATACACATACATATACACATACACACACATACACACATACATATACACATACACACACAAACACATACGCACACATACACAGATACATACATTCGCATACACACACATACACACACACACAC
>OU696584.1:7209703-7242203 GCA_916048095.2 Sacculina carcini
GTGTGTGTGTGTGTGCGTGTGTGTGTGTGTGTGTGTGAACGTGTCTACGTACACCTTTGCTTGCGTGATTATGCACGGAACAGGCAAGGCTCTTTCACTCATCGGTGGCGGAATACATATTTGCCAGCACCGACATATTGCATGCATAATATAATGCCGCAGTGGCGGCGCCATGTTTTGTCCGGTCGGGGCTAGGAAAAGATGCGGGAGCTTGGCGAACTATGAAGAACTACACTAGAAATGTTCATGGCCAGCGGCCCAGTGTGGGCTTGGCACGTTTGGGAGGGGGGCCTTCAGCCCCTCCAACCCCCCCCCCTAGCACCGGCACTCTAATGCAATTATTTTATGCTAATTTAGATCGGTTGCATGTGGCTCACTTTGCTGGTGCGCTTAGAATTTCCCCTTTGGTGCGGGATTTTGGAGGTAGTGTTTTCTGGATTCTGACTCTATTCCAGGATTCTCTCCCTTATAATGCTTTGCTTATTGATGTTACTGAGAAGATTGGTGAGGTAACTTGTTACTTGTTCTTCTAGGGATGCTCCATTGTTGTACAATCATTTCTTCAGCAAGAATATTGTGTCTTGATCACTTGTCATGGAGAGAGATCCTACACGAGTTGTTGAACAATAACATTTTCAGTCTCTTTTTGGAGATATTCACATTTGGTGACATCCTAATTTTCGTCGATAGCAGACTATAAAGTCTTGACGCGCTCCTGTCGAACACTCCCTTTCCACGTTCTTTCCAATATCGATGATATTGTTAAGAGGTTAAAGGTTTAAGGACCTCAAGTGACAGCTGCTACACGGGAAGAAGCCGAAGCTTATGAACACACACATGTGTGTCCCGTGCAGCTCGCTACCACCGCAGAACCGACCCTCTCCACGCTATGGCGTCACAAGGATGGAAGACGTATTAGAGAAGACCGCCTCCCCAGAATGCATGACACAACACATGACTGATATCTGGTACCGTTTATTGCTGGGTGGGTAAGGGCTGTTGGATTATAGAATTCACCCAAAGTAATTCTCCACCTGGCTTTGAACCACGGACCTCCCGCTTGTGAGGTGGGTGTGCCACCACTACACCACGGAGTCCAACGAAAAATAGTTGACTTAATTCTGTAGATGCTGGCATTCAAGGCAATGTTCGGTGTTGAAATGTTAGGCACTCGCTTACCTATGCTTTCATTGTTTGGTTTTTTATTGCTAGACATGTATTTACTCGCCACCTGTGTATATCTTTCAATGTTGACTGGGGGAGAGGGACGCCATATGGTCTGTGTGTGTGTGTGTGTGTGTGTGTGTGTGTGTGTGTGTGTGTGTGTGTGTGTGTGTGTGTGTGTGTGTGTGTGTGTGTGTACTCACATAGTTGTACTCACATAGTTGTTCTACAGGATATGAGCTAAGCTCGTGCTGTCCCGTCTCTTTTCCATAATTTATCTAACATATTTTTGAAGGAACTTAAATTTCTGGCTTCAACTATTTTGCTGTCTAATTGGTTCCACTGATCTACGCTCCTAAACGGGAAACTATACTTTTTTACATCTTTTCGACAACGTGTTTTCCTCAGTTTTTTTTAGTGTCCTCTACGCACATTTCCTTGAAAAACTAATCCGATGTCGTCTGTGTTGACCGTGTCATTTATGCATCTATATATGTTTATTAAATCACCTCTTTCTCTCCTCTCATCAAGCCTGGGTAATTCAATTTTCCTCAATCTGTCCTCGTATCGTGTCGTGTGTGTGTGTGTGTGTGTGTGTGTGTGTGTGTGTGTGTGTGTGTGTGTTGTGATGTGCGAACTATCTCGGAACGCCCTCAGACTCAGACTCTGACCACTGATTGTTGTTCAAGAATCATCAGTGTATTCACGCCCTCTCTTATTGGCTTGTCAAATATGGATTCGGCCCGGAACTTCGTCTTTCTTGATGTATGTCGATTTGATGAGTCTTTCTTGTTCGCGAGCCGGCAACGGTAATCGGGATAGAGAGATACCGAGAGAGATAGAGAGATGGAGTGTGTGTGTGTGTGTGTGTGGTGTTAGACGTTATAAGCAGTGGCGGCGCCAAGGGTATCAATGGTTGAAGCCATGTTTCGCCTGGCCCACTCATCTTCTTTATTAGCCCCGTCACTGGAAACACCTTGCTGCCGCCACTGGACATGAGCAGCCGATGGTTGAGCGAGCAGTAGCACTAGCGCTGGTGATGTGTTGTGATGTGTGAATGTGTGTCGAAGTGGGACACACACACACACACACACACACACACACACACACACACACATACACATGGTCGACGGCACCACAGTGTGAAGATACGCTTCACTGCCCGCCTGGCCAAAACAACTCCCACGCTTCCGCGCTGGCAGCATATGTGTGTGTGTGTGTGTGTGTGTGTGTGTGTGTGTGTGTGTGTGTGTGTGTGTGTGTGTGTGTGTGTGTGTTTGTGTGTTTGTGTGTGTGTGTGTGTGTGTGGCTTTGGATGTGGACTTGTTGAACAGTTCTTCTCTGACCGTTCGATCCTCTCGATCTTGAGTTTGATCCTGCGCTTGCGCTTGCCGTCGTCTTTTGGCATTATGTCTCCATTGCTGCGTTTGTATGCGTATGTGCGTGTGAATCGTTGTAGAATGGATTGATTTTGATGGCACGTGTGTAATTTGTGTGGTGTCATCTTGAATTTACGTACGGAACCGATCATCGCATCATCGCAGGTCAGCCATGTTCCATTAAACCAGTTTCCTTTGTAATGTTTTTCTTCATGGACCGACTGTTTTCATTCTTGCGCGGCAATGAAACTGGATTGGCGCGAGCGATGTGGACTCCGTGGTGTAGTTGTAGTGCACCTGCATCACAAGCGGGAGGTCCGTGGTTCGAAACCCGGCGGAGGAGAGTTTCTTTGGGCGAATTCTATAATCCAATAGCCCCTGTTCACCCAGCAGTAAATGATGGTACCAGATATCAGTCATGTGATGTGGCATGCATTCAGGGGAATTGGTCCTCTCTAATACGTCTTTGGTCCTAGTGGCGCCATAGCGTGAAGAGAGTCGGTTCTGTGGTGGCAGCGAGCTGCACGGGACACACCTGTGTGTGTGTTCATAAGCTTCGGCTTCTTCCCGTTTAGCAGCTGTCATTTGATGTTTTAACCTTTGAATGAGTGGGAATTCAAGCTACAACGCGTTTTCCCGTCTATGTATATTATTGTGGCTTAGTTTTGTTATTTTACCACAGTCTCTGCAACCTATCATTGCACATTCTTCTGTCGCTTTGTGCTGCAGACGTAACATATTTGCATTATTTGCATTACATGCATTATAATAATATGCAATGTCCTTATTGTTTACTCCCAATCTTACCTTGCTCATGTTGTTTATTCAACGAAATAGCCTTGTAATAGATTGCATATGAGGTTCTAGAAAGCTATAAATGGTCGAATTCATATACCAAGTATCAAGGCGAATTACTCGCTTGAAATACTCGTGTATTGGGGGATCTTCTAGCGGCAGATACCGTACATGCAGAGTGCCACTGGTCATCAACAGACAAATGAATGGAAAATATTGCAGCTTTATTGGGCGCACAACTTTTAGCTAGGTCACAGCGGATAGGCGAATATTTGTCAAACATTGCGTTGTTTCAACATGTTTATTCACGTTAGATATGTTTGCTTGATATGCTTCCTAAAACTAAACGACTTATTTCAATTTTCAACAATTTACAGCATCATTGCAACGCCATGTTTTGCAGCGTGAAGTTTGACGTGCACACACTGAACACACACACACATCCACATATATACACAGACACATATATACACATATATACACACACATATATACTTGTACACATACACATATATACACGCACATATATATATATATGCATGCTCTGTTAAATTCTACAGCATTTTCTGTGTTGTTTCTTTTGTATGTACATTTCTCTATACGTCTCACCAGCTTCTTCTGGTTCTCAGAGAGCTTTCCCAGTAGTACCGAAAAACTCATTTTTGCCCGAGGCACCTTTCGACATATATTAATGTCATCTTCAGGGGCATATATATACAGACGCGGAAATCAATAGAGTCGGCAAATTATTGACTAATAATGGCTACACACAAAAAGACATCGATGACGTAATCAGACAAAAACTACATGACTTCATGATTACGAATGAAAACAACCAAGACAGAGACCAAGATACACTCAAATTATATTACAGAAACACTATGAGCTCAAATTACAAACAAGACGAGACTGCACTTCAGAAAATCATTAGGAAACACGTTACTCCATGTCAACCAGAAACAAAAATTAAACTAGTCATTTACTACAAAACTCGAAAAACATACCAGTCGATTGTCAAGAATAGCTGCCTACCAAGGACCGAAGAGACGCAAAAAGTGAACGTCGTGTATTCACATAAATGCCAAACTGGAGACTGCAGTCTCCGTAATTCTGAATACATCGGCCACACAACAACAACTTTGCACAAGCGACTCACTGCTCACTTGCACGACGGCGCTATTTTTCGGCACTACGCGCAAGAGCATAAGATCAAGCTCAACAGAACAATCCTCACTGACAATACATCCGTCATTTGCCAGGAGCATAACATCAGAAAGCTCAAAATGATAGAGGCAGTGTTGATTTGTACGCGGAAACCAACTATAAACGTCCAACAACAGCCTGACGTAAGTCTTCCATCTATTAGACAGCAAAACAACATCAACAACCAACAGAGAAGCGCATCACAACATCCTGCACCTAGCCAGAATTTATCTACATCAAACGGCAGTGCAAATGTGCACTCGGCATGAATTTTATATACTTTTATATTGGAATTTTCTAGAGTATTTAACGTCTCATTCAAATTTGATTTTCAGTTTAGTGTATATTTATTTACGATTGTTATGTGTATATATATATATGCCCCTGAAGATGACATTAATATATGTCGAAAGGTGCCTCGGGCAAAAATGAGTTTTTCGGTACTACTGGGAAAGCTCTCTGAGAACCAGAAGAAGCTGGTGAGACGTATAGAGAAATGTACATACAAAAGAAACAACACAGAAAATGCTGTAGAATTTAACAGAGCATGCATTACAAATGGCCTACTTCCAAGATATATATATATATATATATATATATACGTACACACATACATACACATATATACATACACGCACACACACATACACACGCATAGATGCGCACACAATTATTGGAATGTGTAAGCATCGGTTTGAATGGAAATGTTTTTGATGTGTATTTGTGCGTTTATTTGTGATTTCCGTCCAGCGGGTCATTGTTTGTTGTTGTCGAGTCCAGCGGCGCATTCAGGTCTAGGCGTACTAGAGGCTCACCCACATTTTTTCATCAATTATACATCATATTTTCTCCTCAAACTCTCCTCTCTAGAACTCTTTACTTTACGAACTCTTTTTTTATCACTACGTCGTCTTGGCGCTTCCGGTATATGGGGGACCACCGCAGGGTGATAATAGTGCTTGCACTCTTCCCCATGCTACTGGATTTGTCTGTAATTAATAATATTAATAATTATTATTATTTTTATAATGATATCGTCATAGGATATTTTCAATTATCTATATAAGTAGATATTTGTCTTCTATGTCGACTTTGAAATTTTCTAGGCTAGCCACTAGCTGAGACAAATAGTTGTCTATCTTCTCAAAACGCCTCTTGAATATTTGTACATTTAGTAATGCGTGTGTATGTGTGTGGGGTGGGGGGCCCAATCATTGCCTTCAGGGGGCCATACGCCCTTGCAACGGCTCTGTGTGCTTGATTGATTTGGTGCAATGTGCCAACATTTTTATGTGCTTATGAGACTGTGTCTAACTTGTGTGAGAATATTGACAAAATTCGGCTCCACATCGAGGGTTCACTGTCTTTCGGCATTCTTTGTGATATATTCTGCAGGTTCGGTCTGTGTGATCGTGTTGGGCTCCGTGTCATTTGGTTTTGCACGTGCATAAAATACACCGACGCTCAATTGGATAGTTGTGGATTAGTAGGATACTTGCAATGAAGATCTAAATTCTCTTCAAGGGTAATTTGTGTGAAATGTTTCATGGTGTGTATTTCTGTCTGTGTATATGTGTGTGCGTGTGTGTGTGTGTGTGTTAGTGTGCGCACGTGCGCTTGTGTTTGTATGCGCTTTTGCGCATTCATGGGTGTGTGCGTGCGTGCGTACACGCGCCTGTGCTATGAACCCCGGCGAGTAGCGGCGTTGCCACGATTGCATGCAATGTCACGTGCAAATGCTGTGCAACTGCTGGCTTCATTCAGCACTCCCTTACGAACACACACACACACACACACATACTCACTCACTCACTCACAAACGCAGAGCCATTCAGTCTTCACCGTGCGGGCACTCGGCGTGTGCGACTTCGACTTTACGGATCTCTCGTTCGATGTTGCGATAGGGTTTTCGCCTTCGTGGTGAAGGTGACGCCTTACCGTCCTTGAGGTGACGCACTTGGAATTCCGCTATCGTTTGTTTGTTGTTGTTTGTTTGTTGCGACATTGGATTGTGGCACTGGTGGATCGGGTATTGTTGAAGAATCTTGAATTTTGACGTCGAAGACTTACGGACACTTGGATTTTGATGTCGAAGACTTTTGAACATGCTGTTGTAGCTGATATCTTCGCTTCTCCAGCCGGGACTGTTGGTCAGTGGGCGTGAAGATCGTACACTTCACCGTTTCCATCGAAAACTTCCGCTCGTTACGCTCTAGACGTTGGGGTCAGCCTGCGTAATTTTTTCTTCGTTTCTGTCTGGCATCTTGTGTGTGAGTGTTTGTGTAATTTCTGCGCGTACGGGATGCGTTGTGCAGGGTGGTATTGTGTTGCTGTGGCGGTGATGCTGGTGATGACTGGCGGGTTGGTTGGCGCCAGATCGGATGCCGATTACAGGCAACAGCCTCATCTATTCATGACCTCTCATCAATTGCGGGGCACGTTCGGCGTCGACCAACATGCTCACGTTCCCCACTATCGTAGTTACAACGTGCGACTGGTCCGTCCGGCGCGGACACAGCAGATGCCGGCCGATCGGCTACTGTTGCATATTGGCGACGCGTGGACCGTACCATTGCAGGCGATTGATCTGGGCGTTGCCCGTGTGCCTTTCTTCCGCGCGACCATCGGAGCCTGGCATACCAACAGCACGGAAGGCAGCAAGAACGAGAGCGGGACTTTGCTGCATAGGGTCAAGTCGCCGATTTCACATGGTCGTCAGATGTATGTGAACTTCGCACAGGACATCAGTGTCGTCTTGCAATGTGGCAGTGACGATGATCGACTCAGCGGTGTATCTTTCGTTCATGGAGTTGTTGGTGAACATGTATTGATGCCGTTGCCTCTATCACTACGCTCCAACAGCTCGCTGTCGTCGACCAACAATCTTTCCGCACTGTGTTTGAGTTTGCTCGCTCCAAATCGGCCTTCTGTGCGCTCCGACTGCTCACCAACATCTGTTAGTGGTCGTCGAGACCTTGGTGCTCGCAAATGTGGCGAGGAGGAGATGACAGTCGTTGAAGCAACGCACATTCTGTATCGTCAGTCGATTAAGAGGCGCTCAGAAAATCGCTCTAAAAACAACTCCAATTCACGTAAAAACGCTAAAGAAAGAACTCTAAAGGTATCACGTAAAAACACTCCCCGGCAAGATTTTTACGATTCCTTCAAATTTCCGGGCGCAATAGTGCGCAATGAAAATTTTCCCGTTGAACAAGGACGCGTGCCAAACACGATTAATACGCGGAAACGAGTCGCAAACGCCAAGGCGTACGGCAGCTCCCAGCGATCTAAGTCTCGCAGCAGACGGTCAGTATCACCCAGCAACACAGCGACCCAATGGTATCCCGAGGTGTTGTTAGTTGTTGACGCTAGTCTTCAGAACAAAATCGATCAACACTATTTGCTGAATTTCATGAATGCCGTCAACTCGCGTTTCTTGTCCATTCGTTCACCAAGAATTCAATTTGTTGTCGTTGGAGTCGTAGTTCTAAACCATCCACTTTACTGGCAATACGCTTCGTCTGACCGTCGTAAGTTGTCTATTGGGTGGGTCATAATGAATCTTCAACGGTTGCTGAGCAATCTGGATGTGAAGCAGAACGTGCCGCGCTTCGACATACCGCTGTTGTTCACCGACAAGGACCTATGTCTGGAGAGCTACAGTGAACCGGGTGTGTGTGTACGCAGCTTCGGTGGCTTCTCCAGCATCAACGCAGTATGCCGACGCCGGTCGATCGACTCCGCGATGGTCGAGGATTTTGGGGCGTACTCGAGTGTGCTGATAGCGGCTCACGAGCTGGCACATTATATGGGTGTGAGTCACGACGAATCACCACAGTCGGGCTGCTCTATGAGCAAGCAAAACCACCACTACATTATGTCCAGTGACATGGAATACGGACGCGACGCGCTCAAGTGGTCCAGCTGCAGTCAGCGAAGATTCGAGGAGTTGGCTGGCAGTTGGCGTCACCGGCTCTGTCTGTCCAACAGACCTCCTCTGTTCGCGACCAACGCCATCAGCCAGTCGGCTCGGGCCAATGGAATAGCAGGCATGCTGCCCGGGCTGTTGCTGTCGCGAAATGAACAGTGTCGTAGGCTGTACGGCACTAGCTCGTGTACTGGCTACAATCGCGACTGTGCACGACTGTACTGTGAATCACCCGACGACCCTGATCAGTGCGCGTTCAAGAGCATTCCGCCGGATGGTACTAACTGTGGTTATGGCTCTCACTGTTTGATGGGAGAGTGTATTGCGTTTAATTTTTTTTGAAATTTACCGTGGCGATGGGCTACAGCTGGACGAGTAGGGCAGTTCATCGACTTGAAGTTGATGGGAGGATCAGTTATCAAAGTGAATTTTCTTTTCAATTTAGCTTGCTATATGAACCTTGCATGTTGAAATGTTCACGTATATAAGTAAACTGATGTGATCTGATCACCCACTTTTTACTTTTTACTTTTTATTATTGTCTTGTTTGTCAATTTTGTGCCTGATAAGGTCTCGGTAGAGTCCAGAAATAGAATTGTTTGACCATTTCGACGTTCACATGTACGCATTCATGCACAAGCACAAACATGCGCCAAAACCTACACAAATACACATATCTGGTGATATACTCTCGAAGACGTCATAGCGAAATTGCCTTGATGACATGGTTATTGATAAATATATGATGTTAACCGTAAATAACGAGATTTTTTAATGTGTTAAAAACTGATGTGTGTGCAGACAATGTTTATTATCGAGTCTTCTGCAAGTCTGTGTGCAAATAAATCGAGAAAAATATATGTAAGTGTGATGTTCATATGCACACTCCTGACCAAGAGGAGTTTGTTACACAAGCACTGAATAGCACGTGTCGTTACATGCATATAGTTACTGTCAGCACATCCTTTCACTCGTCATTAATGGCTTAACACTAACCACCGCCACTAATGGAAAATGCCGCCACTAGTTAGGTGGTTGTTATTTTAGGTAATCAGTAGGGCTGTCAAAAGTTAATATAGTTACTTTTTCACCTAAGGGTCACTTTTTCATAAGCTACCCAATACTGCATAAAAAGTTGTGTACGATAATTATGAAAAATGTATTAGGTTACCAAAAATTAGTTTTGCATCGTTAGGTTGCTTTTTTTGCTTTTATGTTACTCTTTATGGACAGGTTACTTTGCGTTATTTTTCTTGTTTTCAGATCACTTTACCACGAAGTCTGGTAACCTTTTGCAGATATGAGGCACAAAAACGGTATAATTGAGGGTTAAATAGGAAAAGAGTTGTAATATAAAATCTGAAGATCAAGAAATGTCAAAATTTATGCTCTTAGTATTTAGCAATTTATATTCAACTTGATATATGTGCTACTCGATATGTATATGTTTTTCGGTACGCAGGATAGTGTCATTGTGTTTTAGGAAATGCCCACGAACCAGGGGATGTCGTGAGATGTTATTAGATGTTATTGGATAGGGTCGGCTCAAAAAAGTCTCACTAAAACAATATGAATAACATTATTGCGACCATCACTAAAAATCATTACATTATCAAGTAGTGTATTTCACCTTTGTATTAGCTTTCAACTGTTATATTCCTTTTTGATGGTTATGCTCCTTTTTGCGATATTAGCCCAATTATGCTAATTCTTTTTTGGTGTTTCGTTGAAAAAATAGTACCAGGTAGGAGAGAGGGTGCAAAAATGTTACCAAATCGGAGAGAGGATGTTAAAGAGGACTGGTGTATTTTCTTCCGTCAGAACTACAAAAACAAATTGATTTTTTTGAGGGATTATATGTTATTTTAGGTTACTTTTTCTCGAAAATTAAGTTACTTCTTTCTGATTTTAGGTTACTGTTTTGACAGCCCTAGTAATGAGTGAACTCATGTTATCAATATTTTACAGACCTAACCTAACCGAACCTAACCTGCAGAACAAACGCCACTGCGGAATTCACCGCGCTACCTATGCGAGCTCATGTGGCGGCAAAGATTGCGGAATAAATTTTTTTCGACAAAATGATGGCTGACATAGCAGGATTCTACCGTTTGCAGTAATAAAGCTTTTTTGTTGCATAACTACATGATTTGTGTTGACTTTCCTCTGGTGGACGTGTTCTCGGGAAGGTCCCCTACACGAGGTTTACCAGCATCGCTGAGTGCTGCTTAAAACCGGACAGAGAAAATATTTGCGCTCGTCGCAATCGTCGAATGCTTCTTCTGTACAGATTACAATTCTAATTCGTCGAGACTCCCAGCTGCAGACCTTGTTTGGATTCCATCCAAGTTGTACGCTAGGTCGAGATCGACAGATCGATTGATATTTGTACGGTAGATCGACCGTGTGTCTGCGTGTCTGTGGTGTTTGTGTACGCTTGATTTTGCATGCGTGTGTGTGTGTGTGTGCTCCTGGGCGTGATTCTTAATGACAGCGAGAGGCCGGTGACAGTGACAGATTGCCAGTAACAGTGAGCAACAGTGTCGCTGACACGACGGTTGCGGTCAACGCGTCCAGTACAGCGCAGCAGCTATTGCCGTACAAACGGTGAGTGATGCACCTGGATGTTCCTCAGGCTGTCTGGCCGAGCAACCTCGAGCTCCTCAGGAAAGACACGGCACCGACCGGGCTGTTCCACAGATCCTTGGACGGATCTGAATAAAAACCTGTGGAACCCGGGTGGCCGAAGCCGATCCCAGGAGCTCGACAGTCCCGTCGTTCTGACCAGGCTGGAGTGGTTGTTGTGGTTGTAGTTTGGCCCCCAGATTGGGGGCGGTCCTACGGCGTAGACGCAGCAGCTCCAGGGCCTGTGCATGATGTTCTCACCTGCGCCGTTTCCAGCAACCGTTTGGCAGTCGTTTTCCTACAAGGCTCGCATGCCGAACGTTTTTACCTTAACGGGGCTAGCCATTTAGGCTCGGCATCGCTTTTCCTCCGTGTTTCCCTGAAGCCGAGCAAATATGTCTCATTAGAAGTGGAAATCGGTGGATATTTGTGATCCGTGCCGTTAAATCCCGTATACGCAGTGGTTGTGGTCACCCCTGCAGTACTACAACACTACAGAAATAGAAAACCTCAAATAAATACCGTAAAACCTCTGAACGGCCCCGCTAATATAACGGCACTTTGATTAATTCTTTTCTTTTGGCAATAGATCTGACTGACTCGTTTTATATACGTTATCTGGCTCATATACGTATACGTTATCTGGTTTTTATCTATAAAATTTACCGTATCTTCTCAAAATTCTGACCAGCTAGTTAGCGGAAAGTTAGTAAAATTGAACGGCATGCCGCTCGAATAGAGGTTTGTTTCTCTACCTTTGGGTATGTGTATGTGTGTTTGGTTGAACTATGCCCTTGGCGTAGCGCTGTGCGTGACAGCACAGTCCATTCACCGAGTACCAACAGAGATCCTGGGTGTTGCTTGACATCGAAGGTGCAGCATCATCGCTGCACGCAGACGGACCAGGGTGCAGCCGTGGTGCGGCCAAACAGCCCACAACAATTTCAGGTAGACATGCTTGTTTTCGTGTACAAGAGACACTTTTTCTGGTGTATACATGAGAGTGGGTTTTTAGCACCAGTGTGCAATGATATCTGATGAAACATTCAATGAAAGCATGTATATAAGTCAAAATTGTAATTCAATCGACCAAGACATTTCTTTTCAGCATTATTTTATGATTTCCATGATTAATTCCATGTTATTCATTACCAATAAACCATTTTTTCAGAATTTTTGCCTATAGATTCAAGGGTGTCCTGTTCAAAAGGGTCTCCATACACGGGAAAATCCAGTACCTATATTGTCAGTACATGCTGGCAACATCGGGAAAATAGACAGTTGTAGACTTGGGATATAGATAAATGTTCCATATAAGCATTTCAATACTTAAAACGATTGAGGGCAATAGGGCAAAGGATAATTTTAGAATGACTGTACTGTTCAACACGAACAACCAGGAACAATTATATTCACTAAGCGCACACAAGTTTCACGACAAGACCTGAACCTAGAATGAATCCCCAAAATCTACGCACTCGCCCGGTAAGTACGAACCTAGCCAAATATGCAACGCCCATCACCTCACCTCCAGCCCTGGGGCTTAGTAACAAGGCCAATGTCACTTCGCAACAAGTGCGTCACAAGTGCATACAAATATTACAATAAATATAATACAACTCCTCCCACCGGATTAGCCCAGGCGCGCCGAGAGGGATGGGGCTCCGCTCAGTGCAGCAGTCATTGCAGAGAATGAGTGCAACGCTTCAATTTCTCTGTGCGTTGCTAAGAATTTAGTGAATTTCAAGGCGCAAAGTAGCCTTTATTGTTCTTGTCCTTTTGAGATGATCGTTCGAGCTTTTTTCTAAACATGATTTATAAGGCTCTTTGGCGTGTTCTAGACAGTCTGGAAAATACAAATATATGTTTATTGATTTAATTGGAGTGTTAATAAAACCTTAGACATTCATTGCTTCACTTCGAATTAGAAATATGCTGGTTTAGCTCGATTTTATGTACTGGGATTCCGATGTTCGACAAAGAGCAACTTTTCTAAGATGATTAAGGCTCTTCTAGTGTGCAATTTTTAATATTTTTGAATTATTTCCATTTATTTCGATTTTTGTCTCGCCGACAAAACAATAAGAATTATTATACCTAAGTAACATTTGTTATTGCAATATTACTTTTTGAAAGTTATATTTATCAAAGCTAATCAACGCACTGTTCTAGTGTTATTTTTGAGAAATGCCTTTTCGTTGTTAGGTTAGGCTAGGCTGGTTAGTTTAGGTTGGGTTGGTTAGGCTAGGTTAGGTTAGTTACACTTTCTGCCGTCAGAGGGCGCTAGTTGCACAGTGGACGGAGCGCGCCATGTTGCCATACACTACATGTTGTGACAAGCTTGCGTGCAATCGCGTATCCACTCGTGCCTTCAACAATCACACATCATCGCACATTTTTCCATTGTTGAAGGCTGCAACGGAAGTTCCTGTTTCTGTCACGACATAGAATGTTGGTCGTTGTTTGACCATTGCTGGGTGTGCCGTTGATTTGTGGCACGTACCTCTCAAGGTACCGTACGGTTCCCGGTCATTGAGCACATATTTTAATACAAACTTCTACTCCATGTTTTCCATGGTGAGCTCAATGGCCAGAGCTGTTTCAGTGTCGAAAAATTCAGTCTGCCAAAGTTGTATCTATCCAAAAAAGAACAAGCTGCATTGTAATATGAATTATATCAATGTTAATAAAGTGCAAATATGTGCAATTGTTCGATGAAAACTGTACAGTAATGTACGTCAATGATAGGAAAGGACGGATTTCTTCAACACACTGTATGTATAGAACAAACAAAGCAATTGAAAAATTCTACCGGAGAAAAGTTCAAATATCGAGTGGGCTTATTGGACCGTACCACTAGAAACATGGTATTTCAGGCTTGAAAGCCGTGGTCAAAAGTGGCATGGGTTTGAAGTGACACGGGAGCTACGGTATATGGCATGACATTACCATCCGGCAACCAGCTGTTGTTCAGCTTCGGCCAGTGTCCAATTCGATTGCAATTCAGTTGCAATTCAATTGCATCTTGGTGAAGAGCTGAGGCCGAAATATAAACATTAGCTACTGGCTGTTTTTTTACGTTGATACGTTAGTTTGGGAAACTGTTGGCTGTCGATTTTGCTATTTTTGTGTGGTCTCAAGTGTTGGCTGTGTGTGTGTCTGTTTGTGTGTGTGTGTGTGTGTGTGTGTAAGTAAGTGAGTTTATTGGTCACTCATACAAGCGGTTCAGCCAATAGAGATACACGAGATAAAAGCACATGTGACAATAGTCCGACAAGCTCACGCTTCTTTTCGGACTGGTAATTAAACACTAAGCAAGACTGCTACTATTTGCTAGCTAGCGCCACATTCATTCGGATGTATTTATATAGTGGACAACAATCAAATACAGATCACACGCAGAATGAATACATGCATACACGCAGGCTTGTATGTACACTCGCACGCGTGTACATTCATACATACACATTTACATAGTTTCACATAAACACACAATCACATATACATGCACATAGATAAGCATCACGCTACACTGGAGTATTGTTTGGCCAGTAAATGTTTTCTCTTTTAAAAGTAACTCTTTTTTGAATTCGGTAAAGCTTCCTTATATAAGAAGTTCTTTCATTTCTGACGGCAGACCGTTGAATGTTGTTGGTCCGATGTGTGTGTGTGTGTGTGTAGTGTTCAGTGTGAGTAGTGTTTTGTGTCGGTATATTGGCAGGGGCAATGTGTGTTTCTTTGTGATTGCCAGCAGGCATTGGAGGTCATGCAGAGACACTCGGATGTTGTTGTTGCGGCGAAAAACTCCGAGATCAAGCGTCTCCAGCAAACACTGCGCTCCAAAGACGCTGAGGTTTGGATGCGTCTGCTTTTATGTCTTTGATTATCCACAGTGGCGGATCCAGAGTGCAATTCTTAGGGGGGAGGGCTGAAATTTTTCCCAGTGATATATACACACATTTACTAAGGCATTATGCGCGAATATGCTTTGCGATAATGCTTATATGAACAAACTTTACAAAAAAATCTTTTTATTCACCTCTTTTAGTGGACCTTTTAGTTATGAGGAGTTGATGGGAACATTTTGGGGGGCTTCAGTTCCCGAGTCAGCCCCCCCTGGATCCGCCAGTGGTTCTCAACCTTTTTTTTGGCAGCGACGCAAAATTTGGCACAAGTCAAACATTGTATTGAGTAATGATTTTGTTCCTAATCATAATTTATTTTTATCATGTGTGTTGATCAAATCAGGATTATAATCTAACCTTGGTCTGTTTCGATCTCAGTAATAGGCCGCACGTGTTCTAATTATCACAGTGTCCAATTATAATGCATATCAGTGGCAAAATAATTGCTCTCTATGAACCTGTGTGTCATTGTGCGTGTTTGTCGATTTATGGTCCATGTTGTGTGCTTGCTAGTTTGTTTGAGTATGCTTATTGCTTCTGTATCATGTTATCAATGAATTTGACCAACACAATCACACCGCTTATACATATATCACGCTAGTACGGTGGTTCTCAACCTTGTTAGAGGCACTGAACCCCACAAGTTCCATACGTGCATTCATCGAACCTTTCGTGTTTGAAGTATTTCGAATATAAAAAGAGTATTTATTCGAACTGGTTTTCTATATACTTTACGTGTAATTTTCCCCGGATATATAAGATGCATTTCTCCTCTCCCGACAACTGTTTTATATCGGGGGTACACTGTATAAGAAAAATCGCAAATAACGTACGATCAAGACAGTCACACAAGTAGGCTACTACTGAGTGGACCGAGTTGCTTGCAGCACAGATATCAAGACCAAGCGATGTGGCGTGTGATTAGAACTGCAGCCAATGATGACCAAGCAGAGCTTGACGTCACACGAATCATACACGAGTGGGTGAACAAAACCGCCAAACCCCTGAAACTAGCTCACCAAACCCCTGCGGTTCGATCGAACCCTGTTTTAAAACCACTGCGCTAACAACATCTTTTTTTTTAGTTCGGGGAAAAAGGATAGGACAGAAGACAGCTGCCGTTACAATGGAGGCACAAACTGTGCTGAATTATCACCCCCCCCCCCCGGTCCTGACAGTTCTTGCTCGAAGGGAAGAAGCGGAGGATCCGCTTTTAGTCGCCTCTTACACGACACGCAGCGGGTACGGCGGCAGTGTTTTTATCCCCTGACCACAGGGACTACTAACAACACCAATGTCTTGTCGGGTTTAGTGTAAAACACCTAGTCTTTCACTTGAATGCCTTCACACACACACACACACTCACTCACGCGCGCGCGCGGGTTTGCGTGTAGCTGCAGCGTGTGCGTGCGCAGGCGGCCCGACGGCGTGAGTGTGACGGCTCATGCCGGTCGGCGGCCGCGGCCGGGACGTGTCAGTCGGACGTGATCAAGATGAAGGATCTTGTGCGAGATCTGCGCGCGCTGCTCGACTCTCGCTCCGACCAACTGCAACGTCTGCAACGGTCAGTGTGTGTGCCACTTTGTCTCATTTGCGCGTATTTGCCACGGGCTGGTGATACTTGGGGGGTATGGGTGGTATATATATATCCCCCGTCAAATTGGCTATGGGCGATATGAATATGCAATTATACCGACCGATAATTGTGCTAAGTTCAGTTCATTGGCAGTATATTATGATCAAAATCAGCATAGCAAAAAATATCAGTACACGACAAATGTAATATATGAATATGTAAAGATACTTTATTTTACGCAATATACTTTTTATTGAGGTATGTATCTTGTAATTGAATAGGTCGAGAAAATTTGAGGGTCTGATGCAATTGACCAACTGAGCCATCCTTGAACACTTATACATGATGGCTGTCATATCCCGAGCCTCGACACAAATTTACGCCCCTGGTATCTTCCCCCTTCTATCGGATAAATGCTCAATTTGGGCGAGGAGATGTCAGGAGCAAGATGCACTACGATACTGGCGCTCGCTTTCTATTGTTATTATATTTAATTACAGGCAAATCCAGTCGCATGGGAGGAGTGCAAGTGCACTATTACCACCCTGCGCGGTGGCCCCATGTACCAGGAGCGCCCAAAGGAGGAAGAGAGAAAGAGAGTTCCAAAAAGAAAAGAATTCTAGAAAGAGGGTTCGAAAGTAAAATAGCCTATACGCTCAATGCTGTGCATCCAGGTCATTGTGTATCAATGTGTATCAATGGACGATGGGTCCTCTTTGGCTGGATGAAAGATGGCTTTTCGGAAAGGCTAGTTATGAGAGTACCTATTCATATGTGATTTGTGTGTGTGTGTGTGTGTGTGTGTTTGTCTATGACATCCAATTGAAGCGAGCTGTCGGAAAGTAGAGACACGATTACAGCCCTCAAACAACAACAACAACGCACAGACCAGTTGACAACTGCGTCCGACCGTATCACTTCGACTCCAGCGGATGATGGAGATGACAGTGATGATGCTGAAGAAGATGTGGTTGATGATGATGATGATGACGAGAGTGGTTGTGACCATCGGACGTCAGCCGATCTAGAATTGGCGCCAGATGAAGGAAGCAGGACCACCACGGTCGACCACCAAGAACAAGAGCAGTGTGTTGAAACGTCTTCGGCATCACCACGAGAAGCGCTGGATGAGCGTGACAGCCGATGTGACGACTCATCAACAAGGTAATCACACTATCACACTATCACAGTACTTCTACTAATACCAAATCAACGACGTAATACCAAAACCTTGTTTCCAATACACTTACATACATCTTATGAAGTTCCTTCAGGTTGACCAAGCGGAAACGTCGTTTTACAGGAAAAATATACAGCATAGGTAAAAATAGATATTTTCTTTAATTCATAACACAGGCATTCTGGCACCATTTAGGAAGCAGGTTAGCACCCCCGGTTAACAAACCCTGCACTATCAGGTATGATGTATTTTAATGAACTGTGAGGTGCCATACTCATCATCATTTTTATCATCATCACTCAACATGACGATATGACAGTGGTGATGGCAAGGGACGACCCCTTGGAGGGACTGACATCCTTCCAAAAAAATTACCAAACCCCCTGAGTCGTCTCCCCCCCAAATAATCGTGACCATAAACATTTCAAGTGTAGTTTTTCATGTTTCTCCAGGCACCCGCACGTTTTTCATTAACTCCCCACCGGAAAAATGCTGGCACCGCCACTGTCATAGGATAATTATTAAAACACTAAATCTCTGTGTGTGTGTGTGTATATATATCCATTTTTCCATAATGTAATGTAATGTGTGTGTGTGTGTGTATTATTGTGTTTTTGAGTATGTAAATGTGAGTGTGTTTGTGTTTGTGCGTATATGTACTTGTCTGTTTTGTGTGTGTGTGTGTATGTAGGTGAGTGTGTGTGTTCGTGATTGTGTATGTGTATGGTTCTTGTGCTTGAGTGTGTGTGTGTGTGTGTGTGTGTGTGTGAGCGCTTTTGAGACCCTCGGGTGAAAAGCGCGATATAAATGTCTTAATGTAATGTAATGTAATGTAATGTGTGTGTGTGTGTGTGTGTGTGTGTGTGTGTGTGTGTGTGTGAGCGCTTTTGAGACCCTCGGGTGAAAAGCGCGATATAAATGTCTTAATGTAATGTAATGTAATGTCATGTGTGTGTGTGTGTGTGTGTGTGTGTGTGTGTGTGTGTGTGTGGGTCAGTGTGTGCCCTCAACAAAAGCTGCTAATGCAAAGGCTACACTCGGCCGACGTGTGTGTCCAACAGCTTCATCGACAGCTGCGTGAAGCTCACGACAGCTGTCACCGGCTGCAGCTGGACAGCTGTCGACAGCTGCAAGCCCATGAGGTATGTGTGTCTCTGTGTATGTGTGTGTGTATGTGTGTTGAGCTTTGTTATCTGTGTTTGTGTCTCTGTCTGTTTGTTTGAGTGTATGTCTTTGTGTGTCTGTTATGTTGTGTTTTCTGGTTTGTATTTGTGTGTCCAATGTGTTGTGATTTGTCAATCTGAGTGTATGTCGTTGTATGCTTGCTGTGTTGTCTTAATATGTTGTATGTTGTGTTGTCTTCCGTGCTGTATGTGTGCTGTGCTATCTTATTCAATATACGTACGTGTGTGTACGTGTGTATTTTTGTGTTTCTGAGTATGTAAACGTGAGTGTATGTTTGTGTTTATGTGTATATGTACTTGTCTGTTTTGTGTGTGTGTGTGTGTGTGTATGTGTGTGTGTGTGTTCGTGAGTGTGTATGTGTATGACTCTTGTACTTGAGTTTGTGTGTGTGTGAGCTCTTTTGAGACCCTCGGGCGAAAAGCGCGATATAAGTGTCATAATGTAATGTGTGTGTGTGTGTGTGTGTGTGTGTGTGTGTGTGTGTGTGTGTGTGTGTGTGTGTTGTACAGTGGATTTGTGCATTTCAAGAATTACAGGCACAAATACACACACACACACACACACACACACACACACACACACACACACACACACACACACACACACACACACACACACACACACACACACATACACACATACACACACATACACACACACACACACACACACACACGCACACACACAATGGGTGTGTGTATGCATACACATATATTTAATGCCATACACAATGTCTTCTCAAAATATACGCCCACAGACAATATAATTGAAAAATATTGTGTGTATGTGTATCTGTGTTTGCTTGTTTGTGTGTGTCAGTGTGTATGTGTTTGTGTGTCAGTGTGTGTGTGTGTGTGTGTGTCTGTGTGTTTGTGTGTGTATTAAGCCAATTTTACTCGATCGGTAGTGTTTTGCACAGGTATGAGCTGAGCACTTTAGTAAATGGAATAAGTGTATCTCTATAGTACTCTCTACATCGCTTGGCCACTTCCGGTACATGGGAGGTCACCGCACAGGGTGGTAATAGTGCACTTGCACTCTTCCCCCATGCTACTGGATTTGCCTGTAATTAATAATAATAATAATAATAATGGATAAAAGTAACCTGCGTTTCCACTCGCACGCTCATCCGATATGTGAAGTTTGTATTTATCATGTCTCTCCCTCTCTCTCTCTCTCTGTGTGTGTGTGTCTGTGTGTGTGTGTGTGTGTTTGGCACGAGAGGCTCGGGAGAATATGTTGAGATCGGAAATGCGGCTGCTTACAGACCGTCTCAACGATCTCACGGCCAAATTACTTCACGTTGAGAAACAGGTGTGTGTGTGTGTGTTCAGCTCGGTTAAAAAATGTATTACCTAAAAGACACGTCAGCATATTAGTACATTAGGAATTATACAATATAACAGGCAAATAACTGTCGAGTAAATACTATTGTATATACAATTTTCATAATTACACCAATCACACAATTACACTAGTAAAAACTCCTTATTTGATATGCTATTTTATTTTTAGACTTCCACTTTCTTATCTCCATTTATTTTATTTTATCGATTTTATTTATATAATAATATGAGTTATTATAATATGAGTTTTTAGCGATGTTCATTTCCCCGTCAAACTTGTTGTATTATTTCAAGTCTCGTCAGGTCACACACACACACACACACACACACACACACGCACACACACACACGCACACACACACACACACACACAGACCGGGGTCGGCGACCCGCGGCGCTTCAGCGCTGTATAGTGGCTCCCTGGAACTATTTAAATAGAATTATTTGAAAATGTAAATAGATAGGGTAGGGAAATATGTGTTTTGTTTTTATCAATATTATAGATACAATATATAGATATAGCATGTATTAGCATAGCAAGCCTGTAAGTGTGTGTGTGTGTGTCGGCGTGTGTATGTGTGTGTGTGTGTGTGTGTGTGTGTGTGTGTGTGTGTATGTATGTATGTCAGTTGCGTGAGACACGACAGCGTGATTCACGCGGCGTAGATCCGCCTACCTCGTCCGCCAATTCGTCCACCAATTACACCACCAATTCCTCCACCAATTACACCACGCCGGTGTCCAAAATGTCCTCGTCGGGTGTCAGCGCTGTGGCCACGCATGATCGCCGGCGGCGACGGCGCTCGCTCTCGCTCAAGTCTGGCCGCTGCACGCTCAACAATGATCACTCTCCGGATGCCCGGCGGTGTCAGAGTGGCCACAGCGATTGCAACACCGTCGTGCAATTGCAACACAAGCTGGCCGAACTGGAACAACAGCTGGCCGTTATCGAACAACAATCAACAACAACAACAACAGTAAGCAACGTTTTTCGTTGGTTTTTGCGTTTCGATATTATCTTAATAAGAGTGTGTTGCAAGTTTGTGTGTATAGATAAACTTTTATTTAGCCTTTTTTGTTTGATAATCTCATTTAATTCATCGTTTATCTCTTCTGCTGTTTTCATGTTTTCTGACTAAAACCTCTATTTTTTCCAGCTCTCTTTCTCTGTGCATCTTTTTTTCATGGGCGATTCCAGTAAATGGACTAATAGTGCACTTGCACTCATCCCCCATGCTACTCTAATTAATATTGATAATATTAAACCAAACAACAACACAGGTGCGTGGCTACCAACAGTCGACAGAGGCGTCGCGGATGCGGGGCAAAAGTAGGGTGGACAGTGGCGGTGATAGTAACGCGACAATGGGCGGGTTAATGTTGAGGGCCGAGCGGGCTTGTGCTCGTGCTGCCAACACTATAGCTGCCACCGCCTCTGGCACTGAAGCGGCTATCGCTGCGCCATCTGCTGGACAAAATGAACAACAGCTAATTGGACAGGTGAGGTAATGGGCGTGGATCCTGGGCTGTATGTGATGTCTGTATGTGTGTGTGTGTGTGTGTGTGTGTGTGTGTGTGTGTGTGTGTGTGTGTGTGTGTGTGTGTGTGTAATTATATGTAATGTATTTTTCATTGAGGTATGTGTGTGTTGTAATTGAATAGGCTGAAAATAGTTGAGGGTCTCATGTAATTGACCAACTGAGTCAACTTTGAACACTAATGCATGATGGCTGTCATCTCCCCGAGCCTCGACACAAATCTACAACCTTGAGTCAGTCAGTCAGTCAGTCAGTTTGCTTTATTGCATTTCAACAATATACGTTCTGCAATTCTGTACACACGATATTCAAAAGCAAAACAATATACATATATATCTTATAACATGAAAGACAATACATATACACACGTACACACACACGTACACGTACATACACGTACACGTACACACACACGCACGTAATCAGACATTGTATGTATGTGTGTACGTGTGTGTGTATGTGTGTGTGTATATTGATGCAATGTAATATATGTGTGTTCGTATGTATGCGTGTCTCTGTTTGTGTGTGTATGTGTGTGTGTGTTCTTGTGTGTGCGTGTGTGTGTGTGTGTTGATGATTCTCGTCTCTTACTGGAACCTGATTTTCCTTCTAGACATACTCACTATAATCGCTGTCTATCTATCTTAGGACCCCGTCTTTACAATAAGCTCTCCCCAACACTACGTTCTATCACTTCTATACCTCTTTTAAAAAAACACTAAGAAATCTTTCCTGTTGAAATCGTATTATACTTTAGAGAACATTCTTTATACTAGTGATGAATTTAAGGTTTAATTTCCTCTTTGCTCTCTCTCTCTATCTTTTACTTTGTGAATGTGTGTGTGTGTGTGTGTGTGTGTGTGTGTGTGTGTGTGTGTGTGTGTGTGCAGCGCCCTAGAGACCCTCTAGGTGTAGGGCGCTATATAAATGTCTACCTAATGTAATGTAATGTAATGTGTGTGTGTGTGTTATTTGAAGAGAGCGAAGTTATCGCGGAGGGCAGAGGTACAATTGTGTACACGTACAGTGGTGCGCCGTTCACGCAGCTTCGACCACTCTCATCAACATAATGTGAGACCAATCACTACGCTATGTCCTACAACAGTCGTTCCTAACCTGTGTGTGGGTAATTCCCCTGTCTGGTGGGCAATGGAAGAGTTGTCAAGTGGGAAGCTAAAGGTCGCACAGAACAGGACAACTATGTGTGTGTTTTTATCAATTAAAATTCAGTTTTATTTTTGTTTATTCTAATCACCTCTTGACACATTTACTTTGATGTAACAACTGAATTTATTTAATTTATCAGCGCTGTGTTGTGTGGAAAATGAAGATGAGATGGCTCATTAAGAAGAATAGGCAATCAGTGAGAAAAAAGGTTGAGAACCACTGATCTAAAGGCTATTTTAACTCATTATCTCATAGGAGATCACTGAAAATGGACCATATTTTGTAGTTTTAGGCTATATTTAGTGGGAACATTATTTTCAAAAATTCAACGCAATATTTTCAGACAAAAAATCGATCAAAATTAATTCATATACAAGCTTGAAAATTTCATATTTGCTGCACTATCATATTAAGAGATATTTACCAAAGCTACATCAGTTCTTAAAATCACCAATAAAAATGTTCACCAACAACTTGTGTATACTCGTACCAACATTGAATTACACATTGAAATTACCGTACTGTTTTTTTCACACAGTTCAAATAGTTTCGCACATATTTGGGCACAGGCGCTGGAAATATAGTTCAACAGAGAGAAATATACTTGGAGATAGACATCGAAACACGCTCATAGGATGATAGAAGCTGAATGGTTATTGGCTATGTCAAGTCAATTATCCGCTCTTGAAAAGCAGGGTTTTTTTTAAAAGAATATTTCACACAAACATGAAGAAATACAAAACAGTTTCGAAACACATTTTCAGGGTGTAATGGTGTAACTCAGGGTGTAATGGTGTAACCCATGGTGTAACCCATGGTGTAATGGTGTAACCCATAGTGTAATGGTGTAACTCAGGGTGTAATAATGTAAGTCAGGGTGGAATGGTGTAAATCAAGGTGTAATGGTGTAACCCATGGTATAATGGTGTAACCCATGGTGTAATGGTGTAACTCAGGGTGTAATGGTGTAACCCATGGTGTAACTCAGAGTGTAATGGTGGAACTCAGGGTGTAATGGTGTAATTCTATTTTAACACAATTTCAAATCTACGCAACTAGGAGAATGGCCGAAAAAAATAAAACAAATTGCTCATTGCAATTTTCGGATAACCCAAACAAAAAGTAGGTGATTACTAGGACTATCAAAAACGTAACGTAAAATTGAAATAGTAACTTTAAGGTTTGTTTTTAATCTTGTAATATTTCGTTTCGCCAATGTTCCAGCCCACCTCTCTATCACTGCTTCTTAATAATCAAAGTAAATCCGAAATTGCAGTAATTTCATTGATAGCATTCGCACCAGTGGCGGTGACAGGTGTGGGGTTGTTTGACGGGGCTGAAAAAACCTCCCAAAACAATTTTGACGATGAACATGTCGAATGTGGGTCCTCATATTCCATCACCAAGCATCCCTGCATCTTTTTCTCTAGCTCCCCAGCCGGAAAATCTTGGCGCCGGCAATGCTTCGCACATTTGCCATTGCGCCTTGTTGATTTGTTCTTGATAACTGTGTATCGTTCGTTTTTGTCTTCAACACAATGTGAGCTAGGAACATTACGCCATGCATGCCAAGGAAACACGCCATCTACGTTAGCGTACCAACCGTATACTTCCGAAGGCAATAGTTAGGGCCTCTATTTCAAATAGAGCACCATTATAATAGGGAGGTCGGACTTTGGGTAAAATGCAGTTACGAGCAGTCCCTCGGTCTCCTGGGAGACTTACTAGACTTTTATACGCACTGATTTATGACAAATTTCAATATCATGCGTGAGGCGACAAAGTCCCTCAACACTCGATATAGATATCGAGCGTTGAACTCGACTCTGAAAAGCAGATGGAAACACACACACACTAGCACACACACACACATACACACACACACACACACACACACACACACACACACACACACACACACACACACTAACACACTAGCACACACATTACATTACATTGGGACATTTATGTCGCTCTTTTTACCCGGAGAGACCCTTTTTACCCTTTTTACCCCGTTTTACCTACCCCTTTACCCTTTTTACCCGCTCTTTTTACCCGAGGGTCTCAAAAGCGCTCACACACACACACACACACACACATGCACGCACTCAATCACAAGAGTCACAAACACACACACACACATACACAAAACAGACAAACACACATACTCACAAGCACAAACACATTCACATTTACATACACAAAACACAATAATACACACACACTAACACTAAGACACACACACACACACGCTAACACTAAGACACACACACACACACACTAAGACACACACACACACACTAACACTAAGACACACACACACACACTAACACTAAGACACACACACACACACTAACACTAAGACACACACACATACACACTAACACTAAGACACACACACGCTAACGCTAAGACACACACACACACACACACACACACACACACACACACACAACTACACTAAGACACACACACGCTAACACTAAGACACACACACACACACACACACACACACACTAACACTAAGACACACACACCCACACACACGCACACACACACTAACACTAAGACACACACACACACTAACACTAAGACACACACACACACACTAACACTAAGACACACAAACACGCACGCTAACACTAAGACACACACACACACACACACATACACACACTAACACTAAGACACACACACACACACACACACACTAAGACACTCACACCCACACACACACACACACACTAACACTAAGACACACACACACACACACACACACACACACTAACACTAAGACACACACACACACACACTAACACTAAGACACACACACACACACGCACACACACACACACATGATCGTCTCATAATGATGATCATTTGTGGCGACAGAGACGGCAGTCGTCTCAGCAGCGACGTCACGGCAGACAACACCGTCGCCGACGCTCCGACGTGGCCGATCTGTTCAGCAACAATAACAACAACCACAACAACAACAACAACAATGATAACAACAATCTCAACAGTAGCGGCCTCAAACACTCTCCGCCGGTGTGTATGCGTGCGTGTGTGAGTGTGTGTGTGTCTGTGTGTTAGTGTGTGTGCCTGTGTGTGTGTGTGTGTGTGTGTGTGTATGTCTGTGAGTGTGTGTCTTAGTGTTAGTGTGTTCTCACCGAGTTGTTCTCACCGAGTTGAATTTACGGGAGATGAGCATGGCTCGAGATGTCCCGTCTCAATTGCCACATTTGTCCAACAACGACTTGAAGGAACTAATGGTTGAGGCTGCCACAACATCATTGCTCAAAGAATTCCATTTGGTAATGCACCTAAACGGGAAGCCATATTTCCTCAAGTCGCTGCGGCATCTGGTTTTCTTTAGTTTCCTGTTGTGTCCTCGTCTTCCTTCTTTTTGTTTGTATTCCGAAATGAAAGTGTGTGTGTGTGTGTCTTGGTCTTTGTGTGTGTGAATGTGTGTGACCATGTGAGCTTATGTGTGTGTGTGTGTGTGTGTATGTGCGTTTGTGTATATCCGCGCATATGTGTATTTCGGCGTGTGTGTGTGTATGTGTGTGTGTGTGTGGTAAGTATACACCAGATATAGTTAAATATATACACATGTTATATCAGGTATATGTTTAGTGTATTAATATGCATGGGCTATGTATTAATAACATGTATTAATATTACTATTATGTATATTAACGTGTGTCGTTGTTGCCGTTGCAGGATTCTTGTGCAACTGACAATCTGCCTGCCAGTAATCAGCAGCCGGACATACAGACAGACAGTGATGCGCACACCTGTACTAATTGCCAGCACCTGCACGATATGATGGAAACGTTAGTCTGTCTGTCTCTCTCACACACCCTCTCTCCTTCTGTGACTTTTATCTCCTCTTCTCTTTCTTCCTTTCTCTTGTGATTGGCTTTGCTGGATTGGCTTTGGGTTGGCTTCCACAAACACTCACACAAACATACGTACATTAAAACACACACACACACACACAAACATACACACACATACAAACATACACACAAACACGCACGAACACACGCACACACACACAAACATACACACATATACAAACACACACATGTTTGTATGTATAATTTGTGTGTGTGTGTGTTTAATGTGTGTTGTGTTGTGTTGTGTGTGTGTGTGTGTGTGTGTGTGTGTATTTTTAATGTGTGTGTTTAATGTGTGTTGTGTTGTGTGTTTGTATGTGTGTGTATGTTTGTGTGTGTTTTTTGCAGTGCCCGGGTTGAGCATAACGGACAGCAGCAGCGTTTGAGAACACTACAGAACGCCCAACTGGACCAACTCAAACAGGAAATGACCGACGAAATAACCAGAGTGGTCTGTATATCTGTCTTGTATATGTTGTCTGTATGTCTGTATATCGTTGTATTTTCAGCTCAGCTCATAGCTTCATTGCGCGCCCTACAAAAAGCTGGGTGCAGTACAATTACAGTTACAATATAAGGCAGGTGTTTTTGATCTGCGAATATTGCTCTGAAAAAAAAAACTTCCGGTAATTAATTTATGTTTTCAGCCGAAACAAAAACACTTTTTCCTCTAAGCTGTATGAATTATTAATGAATAAAAATCAGGTTCTATTTTTGCGCCGTTTGTATTTTTATCGTTTTAATCGTTTTCGCACACTGAAAATAAGTTAAGACATATATGTGTGTAAATTTGTTGTAAATTGTAAGTTTATTGTCACACACAAACAATACAATAATAAGAAAATAAGAACAAATCAAGGTGACAAATGTCCGCCGAGCATGAGCTCCTTAGCGGACATGAAAGTTAGTACAATAGCAGACGTGAAGGTTTTGGACAATGTGACAATGGAAAAAGACAATACTATGCACAGTGGGATTATATATCATTCATCCAAAAGTACAAACACAATTGCCACAAGCATACACACACACACACACACACACACACACACACACACACACACACACACAATAAGCAGAAATCGTTCAAGCAAAACTGCTCATTCAATCTCCTAAGGAGACTGAGTACACTGTAAATCCAACAAATATTTCTTGATATACTTTTTGATCAGTGATTTATTTGTAGCTGGAAGAGATTTCAGACGTTGAGGAAGACTATTGAACAGATATATATATATATATATATATATGTGTGTGTGTGTGTGTGTGTGTGTGTGTGTGTGTGTGTGTTTGTGTGTGTGTGTGTGTGTGTTGCTATTAGACCGAGAGCTATGTGAGCGAGAAGCGGGAGCTATGTGACCAGGTGGCTCTATTGCGCGCCAGACTGACCGCGCTCGAGCGAGAATATGACCAACAGGTGGCAGCACTATCGTCTCACACTGCCGCAACACATACACCACCACCACTTTCGTCACCACCGCCGGTGACTTCCTCCACCACGCCATTGATGGTGGGACAGAGCATGACCGAACAACGGTGTCAGCGAGAAATCGAACAGCTCAGGGTGTGTTGCTGTCACTGACTATCACTGACTATCACTGACTATCACTGACTATCACTGACTATGATAATGTTATCCCAGGAGCTTCGAGGTTGACAGTCCCGTCGTTCTGACGAGGCTGGAAGGGTTGTTGCTGCGATTTTGCCCCCAGATTGGTGGTGGGGGGGTCCAACGGTGTAGACGCCGAAGTTCCAGATTCGATGACACCTGCCCAGATTGCAATTGAGCAACACACTTACACACAGACATGCAACACAGCACAGCACACACACACATGCAACACAGCACACACACACACACATACACACACACATCATGCAACACTGCACACACACACACACACACACACACACAGAAATGCAACACAGCACACACACACACATACACATACACACATCATGCAACACAGCACACACACACACACAGACATGCAACACAGCATACACACACACACAGACATGCAACACTGCACAGCACACACACACACACACACACAAACACAATTCAGACGCCAACACACAATCAATTCAATGAGGGACAAGCCGGTCACAGTGACGTGTCTTTCCTCAACATCTCGATGCTGTTCGGCCAGACAACCTGAGCAATAACAATAACAATGTTGTTGTTTGTTGTTGTTTGTTGTTGACGCTGTTCGTAATTGTTGTAGACTATTTTACGAAAGTTAGATATAGTCGACAGCAACATACGATTCGTTGGACTCCGTGGTGTAATTGTTAGCACACCCGCCTCACAAGCGGGAGGTCCGTGGTTCGAATCCCGGCGGAGCAAAATTTCATTGAGCAAATTCTATAATCCCACAGTCCCTGTCCACCCAGCAGTAAATGATGGTACCAGATATCAGTCATGTGTTGTGTCATGCATTCTGGGGAGGTGGTCCTCTCTAATACGTCTTCCGTTCTTGTGGCGCCATAGCTTGGAGAGGGTCGGTTCTGCGGTGACAGCGAGCTGCACGGGACACACCTGTGTGTGTGTTCATAAGCTTCGACTTCTTCCCGTGTAGCAGCTGTCACTTGAGCAGCCTTTAACCTTTATTGTTGTCAGGCGATGTGTGAGCGCGGTGTGGCTGCTATGCGACGCTCTCACCAGCGCCACCTGGCCGCACTGCAGGCCGACAAAGAGCGCATGCTAGCCGAACTTGAGCAGCTGCGCGGCGCCCACCAGCGACTGCAGCAAGCCGAACTGCACCGCTGGAGACAACACTCTCCCTGCTCTGCCGCCTGCTGTCCCTCGCCCTCTTTCTTCACCACCACGGCCAGCGATGGTCGTGATGATGACGGCGGCGGCGACTTGACGGAGCGGCGGATTTCTGACGGAGCGTCAACTGCGGCCGCGACTGTTACACCGACGGATGCCGTCAGGTTGGTTTGTGTGTGTGTGTGTATCAGTTTGTGTATCAGTGTGTGTGTGTGTGTGTGTGTGTGTGTATCAGTGTATGTGCCAGTGTGTATGTGTGTGTGTGTATGTGTGTGAGCGCTTTTGAGACCTTCGGGTGAAAAGCGCGATATAAATGTCTTAATGTAATGTAATGTGTGTATGTGTGTGTGTGTGTCAGTGTGTGTGTGTGTATCAGTGTATGTGTGTGTGTGTGTGTGTGTGTGTGTGTGTGTGTGTGTGTGTGTGTGTGTGTATCAGTGTGTGTGTGTGTATGTGCCAGTGTGTGTGTGTGTACCAGTGTGTGTGTGTGTGTGTGTCTGTGTCTGTGTGAGCGCTTTTGAGACCTTCGGGTGGAAAACGCGATATATATGTCTTCATTTAATGGTTGTGTGTGTGTGTGTGTGTGTGTGTGTGTGTGGCAGTGGATGTGAGGTCGGATGTGGCCAAGGATGTGAGGCCGGAGGTGCGGATGTGGCAGCTGGGCTGGCGGCTGGCTCGTTGTGTCATTGTGGCGCTCGTTGTGTACCACACTGTAGCGCCACACTGCACGAACAAATCAACCAGCTGACGCGACAACTACACACCGCCAACCAACAAGTGCTACAACTAGATGCCAGGTCTCAACTGACACACTGACACATTGACACACATTGACACACACTGTCACATTGACATATTGACACACATTGCCATACTGACACACATTGACACACTGACACATTGACACACACTGACACATTGACATACACTGACACATTGACACACACTGACACATTGACATATTGATGCACACACATTGACATATTGACAAACACACACTGACACATTGACATATTGACAAACACACACTGACACATTGACATATTGACACACACACACTGACACATTGACATATTGGCACACACACACACATTGACATATTGACACACTGACACATTCACATATTGACACACACACTGACACATTGACGCACACACACATTCACATATTGACACACACACTGACACATTGACGCACACACACATTGACATATTGACAAACACACTTTGACTTATTGACACATTGATACACACACATTGACATATTGACACACATTGACATATTGACACACACACACACTGACATATTGACACACACTGACACATTGATACACACACATTGACATATTGACACACACTGACATACTGACACATTGACACACACTGACACATTGACATATTGATACACACACATTGACATATTGACAAACACACATTGACACATTGACACACACACACACTGACACATTGACATATTGACACACACTGACACATTGACATATTGACACACACACACTGACACATTGTCACACACTGACACATTGACACTCTTATATATTGGCACACAAACTTTTTGACACACAGACATATTGACACACTTACACACTAACACACACGCTAACACACTTACACACTAACACACACTGATACATTGACACATTGTCACACACTGACACATTGATACACAATCTGACACATGGACACAGTGAAATATTCACACTCACATACACATTGATACTCTTTGACACACACACACACACACACACATACACACTGATAGATTGACACATACTGACACGTTGACATATTGACACACGCTTTGAAATATTGACACACACACATACAAACACACTGACACAGTGACACATTCACACATTGACACACACACACACACACATACGTATTGACACATTGACATACTGACATATAAACAGTGACACACACACTGACTCATTGACATACTTACATAGTGACACACTGACACGTTGACACATTGACATACTGACTTATTGACATACTGACACATTGACACATTGACACATTGATACACAAGTGTTAGTGTCAAAAAGAGACCACGATGGATAACTTTTACCAAAAACAAGCCGTATGGACATGTGGAGAAATTCAGCTGAGATTCCAAATAGAACTATAAGACTGCGGAACGAATTACAAAAAAAGTACGATTTCAAACAAGTTTACGATAATTAGCGACTCACGAGTTTTTTTACTCCCTCCACTGACGGATCCAGAGGGGGGGCTCAGGGGGCTGAAGCCCCCCTAAAATGTTTCTATCAACTCCTTATAAACAAGAGACATACTAAAAGAGGTCAAGAGAAAAATACCTATTTAGAATTTGTTGATATATAAGCATTATCGCAAATACGTTGCATAATGATGCATGTACATGACTGATCGCCCCCAAATTTCAGCCCCCCCCCCCCCCCCCCAAAAAAAAAAATTGCACTCTGAATCCGCCACTGGCTCTCTTCTGCTTACTACAATTTGATGAGATACATGCTTGTCTATATATATATATGTGTGTGTGTGTGTATGTGTGTGTGTCGAGTAGAAACAAGCAGCTACGCGCCCAGCTGTCGGCGACAGTACAACAGCTGTCATACACAAGCGCCGGCTCGCCAGCCGAGCAGCTGCGGCTGACCGGCTGTCAGCTGACAGCCGCCACCGAACAGCTGGCCGAGCTGCGGCATGAGCTCAGCTGCTCGCAGCAGGTGGGCGCAAGGGGGATGAGCGACTATGTGCTCTAGTTATTATGTTGTTGTTGGACTGCGTGGTGTAGTGGTAGCACACCCGCCTCACAAGCGGGAGGTC